>JAXQQM020074255.1:0-12693 GCA_034641835.2 Pinus albicaulis
TCCTTTCTTCTCGATGTTACATATTTTTACCTTCTCATTAAGAGTAAATATTATTCTTCATTTTTGCCAGATTCTTTATATCCACCTAACGCAACACTAAATTTAAACTGATCAAACAAATTCTAAGCAAAAAATTGAACCACCAAGCACCAATTTCATTCTCATGCTTAAAACTAGTTCTTTTCCTCTCTCCACAGTGTCAGTCTCTGTTTTTGTTTAAGTTTTGAACTCTACACGATGAACTTTGACTCCTTTTGAGTTGCCAATAAACACATGGCAAATCGCGACTCGCGTTAACGAATAGAGCGCGAGCACAAGGTGGCTTTAAGCACTGATACTTCAGATCAATGAGATAAGTGCAGATGAAAGAAACACAACAGAAAACAAAAAGTAGAACACGCAGACATCAGAAGAGAAGCTGGGAAAAGCCAGAAGTGAAGACACAGAGAAGCTATCAGTCGCGAGGAGCGGGTGAATAAATGACGATCACCCGGCTGAAAAGAGAATGAAGGTTGAATGGATACGAGAGAAGTCGGGAGGATCGAGACAGGGAAGGACGCGTAGAGCAGCTGTGGAAGAATCATGCTTGTTCTTCCTATGGTTTCTTACTTTCTATGTTCTTCCTTTTTGTTCTAAAATCCATCTGTATCAGACTTGTGAGTTATCAGAGAGAAAGCTATGTAATCATGTGTTCGGCAAGAAGAATAATATAAGGGAAGATTGCTGTCTCAATAAGTTGTTCATGTGTTGTAATGTGTTTACACTGATTTAAAATTTTAAGTTGCGACTGTCTGAATACTTAGTAAGTGATCTTGCATGTGTAATTTGGTATATGTAATGGATGCACTTTATTTCTTTGGTTGCGGGTTTATTCCTTACCAGTGATCTCATCCCCTTATGCATGTGGTCGCGGCATGCCTCGGGTGAGACGCACTGCTCTCCAAGAGCGGGGTGAAAATGCCGGCGTGTTCCTAGACTACACCGGACCCCTTGTTGGCCACAACCCTTGAACCTGGGTCTTGTCCGTGAGACCTGACTTCTCGCCAACAAATGGTTCCGTTGCCGGGACCTGCATGTTCTGAGGGGATCTAGATCATGGTCTCGAGGATTTTTGAAGGAGCAATACGGCGATGGTGGGATGATCACCTTGACCATTTCATTACTCAACAAGCAGAGCTGATCAAGAAAAAGGAGGCGGCGATCAGGAAGCTTGTTCTTTTCTCTGACTCAGCTAGTGATACGTACGAAATTTTCTGGGGAAGAATCCCTACTGACCTTTACAATTGGTTGCGAAGGTTACGAGCGACGGTGCCCCAAGAAGGTTCGCGGAAGATAAACCGCAGGTGGGCGCACGAAGACCTGGTAGCACTGCATCGGGTAGACACTGAACTAACCCGCGCGGTGGATTTTTGGGTAAGGACCACGTTGGAAGGATATACGGTGGAGTTTGCTGCTGAGTGCTATCAGTCCTTCTCGAAAGCTGAGGCTATCTTCCACTCGGGGCTAAGGGGGAAGCTATTAAAGGAGATTCCACTGTGGATCAAAGCCCTGATGGCGGACGAAGGGTTGATTGAATTCCACAAAATGAGTATGGAAGCGTAAACCACCCGTACTGGGGGAAGGATTGAGGGGACCGATGCTGTGTAGACAGTAAGAGTGGGGAGCGGGGGATGGACGTTGAGGCCGCATGCAAGTTGCGGGAGTCACGTGCGCATCGGCGGGCACAGATCGCCGACAGGTGGCGAAGAAGGGTAATGAGAGATTTGAAGAGAAGGGAGATCGAGAGGAAAAATCAGAAGGAGGCGCCTCAGAAGACAAGACCCATGGGTTTGGATACCCGGACAGGAGACGGGACGGCAGCGGACGTACAGTGGGTGCATGGGCGCCCAGCGACGCGAGAAAGAGAAGTAACGACTAGCAAAGATAATGGAAAGATGCAGCCCGAAGAAAGTTCCGATGACGAATGGCACGGCGTGATGCAGCAGATGTTCCAGGATCAGACGGCACCCACCCCTCCAGGCAGCCCTACGTCCCGCTTTCCGCATGGCCAGGATCCCGACCTTCCCCTGGTACTTTATCAACCTTTAAGAAATATTTTTATTCAGTTACAAGCATTAAGTCAGTCATATAGTAGTTCAACGGCGTCGGTAACGCCCAGTAGCAGCAGCGTTACTAGTAGTAGTATTTTCCCTAGAGGGACCGTTACGCAACCAGGACCGGGAGGTTTTATCCTGGTTAATTCTCTGCAAGTACACATGGCTGGATCTTTCACCCGGTACCCAGAGTTCTCTGGCCGGGGCAACGACGACGTAGAACAACACTGGTATCTGTGCGAAGCCATCTGGAGGGCTCGACAGACGTCGGATGCAGGGAAGTTAATAGAGTTTCAAACCACGCTCAGAGAGAGAGCTCTGCGTTGGTTCATCAAGTGGTCCGAGGCGCACCCTAACCCTGTAATTGCGGACGTGAAACGAGATTTTGTCCGCGAATTCAAGCTTCCCCAGACGGACCAGCAGGGCCTGTCCGAGCTGTGGGAAATCAAACAGAAGGAAGGTGAGACCGCATGGGAGTTGATGCGGCGATTCAAGGACGCGATCGGGAAACTGAGCTACCCGATCGATCCAAACCACCAGAGGGACTGGTTCATCAAGGCTCTGCTCCCCTTGACACGAACCCCTCTCACTCAGCAGAAGATTGATAATCTGCAGGACGCTTTGGAGCAAGCCATGAAGATTGAAGCCATGGCGGGCTACCCCCAAGAATATCGGGGGGTGGTGGCCCCGCAAGACCCTTCTTTGGTAGGGTTGCAACACCAGATCGCCAGCTTGACCGAAAAGCTCAAGGAACTTCAGCCGGTGAGGCCAGCGCGACCGAATGTTTGGTGTACACATTGTCTGGTCGAGGGCCACGTCGCAACCGAATGTCCTCGGCTGCGCGGCGCAGGAGCAGGGCCCTCGGTCGCAGCTATACAGGGAGGTTCACCACCACGGGGTGGTGCGGGGATGAACCCGCAGGGAGTCTACCAGCCGCAACAGACCTTTGCGGCTTTCCAACCGCAACCGGGGTCCTCCACCACAGAGTACTGTGAGATTTGCCGGACGATGGGGCACCCTCCTCGGATGTGCCCGATATTGCAGAAGTACTCCACGGTCCCGAATAATGTATACTACGAATTCTGTGTGTCTACGACCCACAACACTGAGCAGTGCAGGGCGCTTGACGCACTTGCGGATCGATTGGATCGTCCCTCGTACAGGGTGAACGAGGCTCCAAGGGGAAGAGGTGGCGGCACGCGGGGAGGTCGAACGGGCGGACGCGGTCCGGTAAAATGCTACAACTGTGACCAGGAGGGTCATGTGGCTCGAGAATGTCCCCTTCCGCGATGACCCTGGTGTTCCCAGTGCCGGGTCAACGCCCACTCTACAGAGGACTGTCCGGAACTCATCAAGAAGTGGGAAGAGCGAGCGAAGCAGAGGGGCGCGAATCTGATAAACTCAGAACCGCGAGGGGCTGCAACCCCTGACATGCAGAATGTTGCGATAGTAACAAGGGTTGGAGGAGCCCAGGCGGCCGGAATCCGGTGCGCAGAACGTCGCAGAAACTGTGGTCGAGGATTGGCTCCGGCTATTCCTCAGTATTGTTGATAACGCTGGGCTGCGGCAGCAGCTCAAGCATGCTTTAGACGGAGCGCTGCAGGGGCGCACAGAACCCAGAGATCCGGTGGACGCTAGGCCTCAATACGTGCAACGTGTCAAGCGGAACAAGCAACGAACAGGCAAAGAATTCTGGCTTAACACGCAGGTCGCAGGATTCCAAATCAGCGACACCATGTTGGACTTGGGGTCCGACGTCAATATATTGCCACGAAAGACATGGGAGGCTCTTGGAAAGCCACGGCTCGCCTATTCCCCAATCCAACTCAGGATGGCGAACCAGTACTGCATTTTGCCAATCGGCCGACTCGAAGGAGTCGAGGTCGACGTTGCGGGCGTGAAGACATACGCCGATTTTGAGGTTATCGATATCATGGGCGATAAGGATCCCTATCCTGCTTTACTCGGCATTGATTGGGCTTTTGAGAATTATGCCATCATCGACCTTAAGAAGGAGCTGATGATCTTTGAAGATGGGGAGGTACGGGTCACCTAGCCTCTCGACCCGTATCAAGGGCCGAAATATACGGAAACAGTGGACAGTCGGGAGGATGCTCAGATGATGGACCATCTCTATCAGATGACTGCAGGGAAGCGGGACGATTATATTAACCCGACCGCAACTGGCTCTATCAGTTGGCGGAGTGTGCAGAGCTCGGAGCTCGGATCCGAGCTCGCGTGGGAAGACTGGCAGCAAGGGGGGTATGAGACCACCACGCGGAGATGTGCCGCCATTGCTCAGGTCCGGTGGGTTGGGACTGAGATCCGCGGGTACCCCACATTGTCAAACATGCAAGCAGTGAATACTTTTATTGCCAAGGTGGAAGACCGGGTCCCAGAGGAAAGCCGGATACCACTTTTGGATGTGGCCTTGAAGTCGACATCGGGACGATGGTGGAACAATCACCGCAACACTCTGTTGCGATGGGAGCGTGTGGCGGATGCACTACGGGCACGCTTCAAAGAGGATGAAGGGCCCCGCATTACACTTAAACATCATGGAGCTTCCGACCCGCGACAACATTTGCGGGCGTGCGAGGAACAATGGCGTAGCGCCAGGTACCCTGAGGAGTTGTGGGTCCACAGGTTTGTCCACTCCCTGGGTACAATTCCCCAGGCCTGGTACCTGGAGGAAGAGCGGAAACGGGGAACCCGCTCCTGGCAAGCAGTCGCGGAAAAGTTCGTCCAGAGCTTCTCGTTCGAAGGGGAGACGGCGCAGGAATCTCAGGCCCTACAAGCCATCAAGGAGGTTCTGTTTTTCCGCCATCCTGAGCCTGTTGAGGGCCCGGTGGCGTCACGCTCCGGGGTCAAGCGCGAAATGGTTTGCCAACGGATTGACGGCGATCCGGAGGATGATAGTTTGGAGGACCTTAGGCATCTCTATTTTGACGAAAAGGAGGGCGAGCGGAGCGTCCGTGACGAGCCGACGACAGAAGGAGTCCATTTGCAGCCCCTAAAGACAAAGAAGCTGAACATTGGAACGGAGGAGAAACCTAAGCTGGCAACGGTAGGAGATTACTGGGATGAGGAGACGACAAGAGAAATTTTCAGCCTCCTCCGGGAGTATGAAGATTTATTTCCGTCATCAGTTGCGGACCTGAAGGGGATCAAGGGGGATCTAGGCGAGATGCGCATCACACTGAAACCAGGAGCCAGGCCGGTGAAGCACCGACCCTACCGGTTGAATCCACGTATCAAAGAGAAGGTCAAGATGGAGATCGACAAGATGCTGGCTGCGGGTCTCATCTTTCCAGTAGAAGAAGCCGAGTGGGTAAGTCCCATTGTCATCCAGAACAAGAAGGACAAAGCGGAAATCCGTGTCTGCGTAGACTATCGGAGTTTGAATAATGCTTGTATCCACGATCTGTTTCCCACTCCCTTTAGCGATGAAGTTCTAGATCATGTCGCGGGAAACGAAGCTTATTCCTTCACCGATGGGTTTTCGGGCTACCATCAGGTGCGCATCGCCGAGGAAGACAAAGCAAAGACGACATTCACAACTGAGTGGGGATCATTCGCATACCACGTTATGCCGTTTGGTCTGAAGAACGCACCGGCTGTGTTTTCCCGGATTGTCATTGCTGCTTTCCGGGAGTACATTCACAAGTTCCTGGAAGTCTATATGGATGATTGGACTGTTTACAGCCTGCTGAAGAAACACGCCTCCCTGTTGCGTGTTATGTTCGACCGGTGTCGCCAGCTCCAGATTTCCCTGAACTTGAAGAAATGCATTTTGCAGTACCATTCGGCACACTCTTGGGTCACGTGGTGTGCAAGCAAGGGGTCTGCGTTGATCTTGCCAAGGTCACGGTCATCGTTCACATGGAGGCCCCCGAGAATGTGAAGCAGTTGCGGGCACTGCTTGGGCACACAGGATACTATAGGCGGTTTATCCGCAACTACGCCAAAATCACTGCCCCTCTGGAGAAACTGTTGCGGAAGTCAGAAGCATTTGAGTGGACAGCGGAGTGCAGGGGGGCACTCGACACATTGAAGGAGAAGTTGGCGACGGCACCCATACTTGTTCACCCCGACTGGGATAAGCAGTTCCATGTGCATATTGATGCGTTCGGAATTGCACTTGGAGCTGTGTTGGCGCAACCCGGGGAAACGACAGTTGACCACCCTGTATACTTTGCCAGCCATCGGTTATCGAATACGGAGAAGAATTACACCACGACCGAGCGGGAGGCGTTGGCGATGGTGTACTCTCTCCAGAAGTTTCGCCACTATCTTCTGGGCGGCAAATTTACATTTTTCACGGACCATTCTGCATTGAAATATCTGGTAAACAAGCCTGTGTTGGAAGGAAGAATCTGTCGATGGCTTCTCCTTTTTCAGGAGTTCACGTTTGAGGTGATTGTCAAGCCTGGAAGGTTGAATGTTGGTCCCGATCACTTATCCAGGTTGGAGACGGGAGAGAATGAAGGTCCTTTGGACGATCAGCTTCCGGATGCTGACCTATTCCGAGTTGAAGCAGTACCAGACTACCTGGCTGAAATTGCCACGTATCTGACCACGGGACAGTGCCCTAAGGATTACACCCCGCTTCAGAAATGCCACTTGGTTGTCCGGGCGGCTGACTATCAATTGATCGCGGGGCAGCTGTACAAATTGGGGCTGGATGAGGTGTTGCGCAGGTGTGTTCTTGACCACGAGCGGGAAGCAGTGATGTGGGAATGTCACAGCGGTGTTGCGGGAGGACACGTGGGTGCGAAACCCACCGCAAGGAAGGTGCTTCAAGCTGGCCTGTGGTGGCCGACGGTACATGCAGACTGTAAAGCCTATGTGAAGCGTTGTGATGTTTTCCAGCGGACGGGGAGGCCTTCGCACAGGGACGAGCTTCCGCTACATCCGGTGCATGTGTTGCGGCCGTTCGAAAAATGGGTTGTTGATTTTGTAGGCCCCATCGCACCAATCGCTCGCCATTCCAAAGCCCGGTACATCATTACCACGACGGATTACCTCACACGGTGGGCTGAGGCAGCAGCGGTACGTGACTGCTCGGCAGAGACCGCTGCTCGGTTCATCTTTGAACACATCATCAGCCGCTTTAGCTGCCCACGGAGCTTAACCAGCGATCAGGGTACACATTTCATTAATGCCACGGTGAAGTCACTATTGGACACATTTATGATTCAGCATCACAAAAGCAGCCCATACCACCCGCAGGCCAATGGTACGGTGGAAGCCTTCAATAAGATTCTTGAAAAGGGCTTGACTAAAATTTGCAATGCTCAGCGGGACGATTGGGATGAGCGGATACCAGCGACATTATGGGCTTACCGGACCACGGTGAAACGTTTGACCAACCAGACACCATTCCAGCTGGTGTATGGCCGGGAAGCTGCGATTCCCACCGAGTTCACCGTACCCAGCCTTTTGATCGCAACGTCCCTTCACTTCTCAGAAGAGGCGTCACTTCGGGAACGCCTCTAGGACCTACAGGAGCTGGATGAGGCTCGATTCCTCGCAGAATTCCACCAGAGGGTTGAGAAGGCCCGGAAGAAAGCGTGGCACGATCGCCACATCAAAACTAAGGCTTTCCAAGTTGGCGGCAAAGTTCTTTTGTACGACAGCCGGTTCCAGAAATTTCCAGGCAAGCTCCAGATGCACTGGTTGGGACCGTATTTTGTAATCGAGATCCGCGACTCAGGCGCTGTTCGGCTGGCACAGCTGGACGGTACAGTTCTTCCTGGGTGGGTGAATGGCGCACGCCTGAAACCCTACCAGGAGTAGGTACCTTCTCACTTCTCATTAATAACTCTCGCAACCGAGAGAACCCGTAGAGTAGCGTAGTTGAATAACTCTCCCGCAACCGGGATGAGCATAGGTAGTCTTTTCCGTTCATTTGCAATCAGTCAAGTAAACAGTCAGTTGCGGTAATCATACCGCAACCGACTGTGGTCGGGGCTGGCCAGTCCAGCGTGTCGCAGCGCCAGTCTAGCATGTCACCGCGCCAGTCCAGCGTGTTGTTCACGTAGGATCCGTCCTCGTGCCAGTGTCAGTCCAGGTCATATTCGTCAGTCCTTTTGGAAGTCCGTAGGATCGCTCAGATTTGGTCATAAATTCCCTTAATGGACAGTAATCATACCGTAATCATTTTCCATCACCCGCAGTTCCCTCAGCCGTCGAGTCCGCCCATCTCCCCATGCCGCCGTCAGCAACTGTCAGATTACACGCAGGCCTGCGATTGATCGCACGATTATCGCAGGCAAGAAAGATAGCAAGAATTAATTGCCGTTATGGAGTCTCATCAACTCCGCGCGTGCCAGCAGATGGCCCAATTTTCATGAAGGCTAGCAGCAAGAGGATGACAAACCAGTTCAATTTGGAAGTTGCAGCGACTCCGGAGCATTCGCAGTATCAGAGCACACAGCACCCCAAAAGAAGTTACAGAAGAATCGTCCAAGTCTATCAGCGGCGCGCAAAGATGCCTAGAGCTCTCCTCTCAGTCTCTGAACCAGCGTTAGATAGCCGAATTCACCGAGTAGAGTCGTTGGTCGGCAAGTATGACAATGCACCATGTATGGACGCCAACTTATCCGACCCGGCTGAGTTTCCTCACCTCCATTGGCAGACGTTCATGGAGCACCATTATACGCCAGGTAGCAGCGCCAACAGTCGAATGCGGGAAGAATTCAGGGGCCTACATCAGTCGACTTTGATGAATTTGAGGAGTCTTCCCATCTTCGGCACCACAGGACCAGCTCTGCAATGTACCCGGTTCCTCCTCAGTCGGGTGCAGAACGGGTCCCTGTGGCTTAATGAAGAAATTCCAATACATGCTGCAGACATTAGTCGGCTTACGGGGCTATCTCAAACTGGTGCAGATGTCTCCACTGTGGGCCAGACATCCTCCAAGCGCGCCCGAAAGTCGGCTGACGCGGACCTCTACACCAAGTATGGCACTCGCAGGGGTGGTAAAGGTGCCAAAATAGATTTGATAAACGTACCAGAAATCCGGTTCGCTTGCTACCTGATCGCTAGCAAGACCATGCGCCACTACACGAAGGGAGAGTGCACTCTGGACACAATTTCCATTGCAGAGCATTCCGTCCAGGGAGCCAGGTTGAATTGGAGCTCGTTTGTGTTGAAGGAACTCTTCGCGGCTTGCGAAGACAACTACAAGCGGACTACCAGTTTTATTTATGGGTACTTGATCTTAGCGTTCGCCATGTGGAAATGGCACCTTCCTCCTATCCAGACACCGGCGGAGATCACCGTGAGCCAGCCGCTCGCGATGAAATATTCCCCCTGGCAGGTGTCCACGGACCCCAGCAGCAAGCAGGTGAACGCAGAGGCGTTCCGAGCATGGTATGGGATGATGACCGATGTGGTCACTTACCAGCAACGGGTGCCCCGGCACCTGTTGGATGAATACAATGAACAGGTGTGGTTTGGAGTCAGCCACAGCCACACTTTCATCCGGCCAACTTGCATACCGCACCACACCTTTCATATGGCGCCCCTTCGCTTCCAGCTGAATGACAATGTTTTCCACAGGGAGGTCTCTGCGTGGCCGGGGGTTGTCCAGCACATCCGCGACGGGGTCATCCGCTACAATTTTGAGGGGATGAGGGCCGCACAGCAGCCTGCCGCGACCGGCGCAGGGGGATCTTCACAAGTTGCGGCGGAGACAACACCAGATGCAGCTGGGACCGCACCGGACCTGCCTGAATCGCTGGTCCCCATCGTCGAGCATTTCAACGACCAGGTACGGCGACTCAATGTGGCAACCCAGGTTGCTTCAAGTGGTGCCCCTATATTTCCTTCTTTTGCTGAATTTCATGTTAATCGGTCCCGTGGTCTCTCCAATACCGCCCCCCTCATTTCCCCCATTCCCACTAACCTGTTCACTTCTGCCACCCCCCTCATCACACCAATGGGTGAACCGGGCCCGAACCCGATTCCTCCGACCCACCTCCATCCAAAATGGCCCGCACTACGGTCACAGATCCAGTGGTAGATCTTACGGAGGATGATCCACCAGCCACTCCGCCCACAGCAACTTTGATTTCGGAGGAACCGCTGATTGATCCGGCAGATTTCCTCAACCTTCGTCTCCCTCCCACCTCCTTCACTCCATCCACCGCCCCCTCCACCAGCCGACCACATGCCACCTCCCCCAATCCGTCCAACTCCTCAGCCACTGTGTCAGATTCTTTGATCCGGGAACTTTTCGGCGATGACCACGGGGCGGAGGTCACCTCCAGCACTGCAGCCGTGGTACCACTGGTTGACCTCGTGGCCACATCCCGGGATCCTCTTGCCACTATATCTGTCCAGCCAGCCACAGTTGGGGTTGATTCGGCCGCCCCTTCCACAGATCAGACCACGCAGCAGGACCGGCCGGAGCCTGATATGGCCACTTCGGTGCAGCAGCAGACGCCGGTCCATCCTCCAGAGACTTCAGGCCGAGCAGCGGCCATGAGCCAATCTTCGCAGGAACATACGCCAGAGCAAGGTGCACCCAGCACAACAAATGCAGAACAATTGAGTCCAGCACAGCTGTACCTGCTCATTCAGCGGGCGGCCCTCAAGGCCAAGCAGATTCACATAGAGCTACAGCGGCGGTGCACCGAGCAGCGGAATTAGATCACGGCGCTTACTGAACAGCGCAATCAGTTGCTGCAGGAGAAGACCAACCTCCAGGAGCAGGTCAACATTGCTATCCAGGCGATCTCTAGCGTATGGCCCGCTGCACGGGCTCACCATGCTCCACTTCCCACCCGAATCGAGGAGGACACTATCGCGCTACAGGCTCATCACCTCAGGGAAGTCTTCACTATTGTTTGCAGGGAAAACCAGGAGCTACAAGCGGCGTTAGCCGCACGGCCTACCCTTCCAGATCCACCTAGTGATCATTCAGGACAGGTAACTGCCAAACAGACGCAGGCAGTTAGTCTCCAAGCAACTCTCCATTCCACTGCATCCGCGGCCTCTGCCCTTCTGCGAAGTCTGCAGGAATGCTCCCTCGCGCTAACGGTCAAAACGCAGCCTATCGCTGCCCAGCTGCAACAGATTGCCCGGGACATTCAGGCAACTACGGACCCCGCAAGGTTAGACCAGCTCTACGCCCAGTCGGACGAGCTAGAACTCCACATGCAACAGACCGAGGCCGAATCAGCAGCGGCCAAACACGTCATCCGGGAGATTCGTCCGCTCCTTCGCACCCATGCTGACGCTATGCACCAGCTGGATGCTAAGGCCGAAGCTCAGCTCGCCACGCTGTTCGGGGCTGCCCCGACGCCCATAGACGAAGCCGCCGCCAACCGAATCTCTCAAGAGGCCGACCTGCTTATGCAGGAATGGCAGCAAGCAGTGGCGGCCTTCACAGAGCTTAGAGACGCAGCGCTCCGCCGGGTCCCGGAGTTGGGGCCCTTGTTTGAACCAGCAAGTGGCGGAACACAGCAGGAAAGGGCGGCGGAAGAAGGAACAGCAGAGCAGGGCACGGAAGCCAGCGGGGGAATGGAAATAGAAACTGTTATTTGTGATTGACTCGCGGACGAGTCAAAGAATTGTGGTCGGGGCCTGTTGGGGCCCTTGTTTTTGTTTAAGTTTTGAACTCTTGGCCAAGACATTTTGAACTTTGACTCTTTTTGAGTTGCGGAATAAATACACATGGCAACCGCGACCGCGCCGCAACGACCAGGAGTTGCGGAGCTACCAAGGTGGCGCGGAAGCTCTCGATAGCTGGAGATCGAGCAGAGATAAGTGCAGATGAAAGAAACACAGCAGAAAACAGAAAGTAGAACACGTAGACATCAGAAGAGAAGCTGGGAAAAGCCAGAGTGAAGACACAGAGAAGCTGTTAGTCGCGAGGAGCGGGTGAATAAATGACGATCACCCAGCTGAAAAGAGGGGAGGTTGAAGGTTGAATGGATACAAGAGAAGTCATGAGGATCGAGACCTGAGGAAGGACGCGCAGGGCAGCTGCGGAAGAATCATGCTTGTTCTTCCTATGGTTTCTTACTTTCTATGTTCTTCCTTTCTGTTCTAAAGTCCATCTGTATCAGACTTGTGAGTTATCAGAGAGAAAGCTATGTAATCATGTGGTTGGCCAGAAGAATAATATAAGGGAAGATTGTTGTCTCAATAAGTTGTTCATGTGCTGTAATGTGTTTACACTGATTTAAAATTTTAAGTTGCGACTGTCTGAATACTTAGTAAGTGATCTTGCATGTGTAATTTGGTATATGTAATGGATGCACTTTCTTTCTTTGGTTATGGGTTTATTCCTTACCAGTGATCTCATCCCCTTATGCATGTGGTCGCGGCACGCCTCGGGTGAGACGCACTGCTCTCCAAGAGCGGGGTGAAAATGCTGGCGTGTTCCTAGACTACACCGGACCCCCTTGTTGGCCCCAACCCTTGAACCTGGGTCTTGCCCGCGAGACCTGACTTTTCGCCAACACCATACCTCGAGGTGTAAGGTGGGGTGATGTGTAGACATAATCCCAAGATAAGAAATTTGGGCAAGGTCCATTGAGATGGTGTGTCTCATGGATCGAACCTGGCTACGAGGAGCCCACAGTAC
>JAXQQM020077680.1:0-141143 GCA_034641835.2 Pinus albicaulis
GAAAATTGATGAAACGTGGTCCATAGAGGTGCTGAGGGTTGTAGTCTTCAGTCAGGGGGTCGTAGCTCCCTTCCAGGTGAGGCTAGTAAACGAGATCAGGGGGTCATAGCTCCCTTCCAGGAGAGGCTGGTAAACGAGAGCAGGGGGTCGTAGCTCCCTTCCAGGAGAGGCTGGTAAACGAGCGCAGGTGGGTGCCTGCGTACTGGTATGAGTCTGCGCCAGTACATATGTTGTAAGATGTTTTCTCTATAATAAAATATTGAAGGCTGAGCAACTGCAGCGGTGGTTTTCTCCCGACTTGGGTTTCCACCTAAAATCCTGGTGTTCATGTGTGATGCTTATGTGTGATGGCTTATTCTGTTCTTACTGCACATGTTTACTGTTTATTGAACATCTAATGAATGAATGATGGAATGATATAAGTGAAGAATTAATGGCATAATTAGATCTCTGTGTATACGCGAGTTTTATGAAGGATATCCGTGTATATACGCTAGTTTGGTTCAGAAAAGTAGCGTATGGGTTTTAGAGAGTGAAAAAGAAAAAGATTTGATAAAGTCCTAAATACCGATTCACCCCCCTCTCGCATTTTTCCCAAATTTAAAATAATTGATGTAAATGGACTCGAGATAGGTTTCATTTTTATACAAGCTTGAAAAAAGGTAAAAATCATGCTTAAGATAGGTCTGTTTCATTTTTACACAAGCTTGAAACAAAGAGAAAATTGTGCTTGATATAAGTTTTGATGCCCCCCAAGCGTAACTTGCTAGAGCACATGCCCCCCAAGCTTCATTGCATTCAACTAAGCAGAATACTAGTTACTAATAGTTGGATGGAATGAAGGTGCATTTACGAGATCAAATTAAAGACTCTACTTTTATTAAGAGAGGATTTGTTTCATTTTTTAATGAGCTTGACATAGGAAAATAACTATGCTCATCAGGGACCGGTTTCATTTTTTAACAAGGTTGACACAACAACAGAAACATTCCTCAAAAGGGTCTGTTTCATTTTTTAACAAGGTTGACACAATAAAAGGAACTATCCTCATAGACATGTTTCATTTTTAACGAAGTTGACACAGTAAAAGGAACTCTCTTCATTACCCACTGATTCATTTTTTAACGAGGTTGACACAGTGAAAGGAACTTTCCTCTTGCTAATTTGTTTCATTTTTTAACGAGGTTGACATAGGAGAAGAACCATCCTCATGGAATCTATCAATCTACTCTCTACAATCTACCTACATAACCTATTGATTCATTTTTTAATGAGGTTGACACAGGAAAAGAACTGTCCTCATGGGTCTGTTTCATTTTTTAACGAGGTTGACATAGTAAAAGAAATATCCTCATATCTACTCTCTACAATCTACCTACATAACCTACTGATTCATTTTTTAATGAGGTTGACATAGGAAAATAACTGTCCTCATGGGTCTGTTTCATTTTTTAACGAGGTTGACACAGTAAAAGAGTTGTCCGCATCTAAAACATGTTTCATTTTTTAATGAGGTTGACAGAGGAAAAGAACTGTCCTCATGGGTCTGTTTCATTTTTTAACGAGGTTGACACAGTAAAAGAACTGTCCTCATCTAAGATATGTTTCTTTTTTTAACGAGGTTGACACCGTAAAAAGAACTTTCCTCTTTAATCACTAATTCATTTTTTAACGAGGTTGACATAGTAAAAGGAACTTTCCTCTTTAACCACTGATTCATTTTTTAACAAGGTTGACACAGTAAAAGGAACTTTCCTCTTAAGTGAACTTATCATGGCTTCCAACTGGAAGAAAGACATGTCAAGGCACACTCCTTGATCATGGCTTCCAAAAGGTCTTTCATCAGATGGAAGAACAATTCTTTGGAAGGAACACATGTCAATGGACTCAAAAGGGATAGGAACATCGCATTCAAATAATCCCATAGAGTTTTCCATGTCAATTACCGGATCTAAGTCAAAGGAAGTCGAGCAAATAGTGAGAGGCTAGCATGCTTCGGTAACTAAAAACATGGGACTGGTTTCCACATAATTAACCCATGGCAGGGTAGATACCACATCCGTATAAGGAAAATTTAGGGGTGTCAGATTATTGGTAGTTGAAGCAAGACTAGCGAATGAAATTTCAATGGTCACCTGTTAATAGCTTACTAGCGTCAAGGCTTTTACCAAGCGAAGAGGAAGAAAGGGAGGAAGACATATTGGGCAAAGAAGGTAAAGGGTCAACAGAAGGTTGGTGATGTTGAGACGGTGAACTCTGTTGAGGTGAAGCATTCGGTTAAGGTGGAGTAATTGGAGTATTTGGGGCCAACGAAGTTGAAAATAACCATATCGGTAAACCTATTGTAAATCCAGGTAATGAAAATGTAGCCATATAAGGAGGACCAACATTTCCAAAGCAAGGAAAAGTACTAGGATTCTCATTAAGAGGGGTTCCTTGGTTGGTAAATTCCGGAACAGTTGCCATTAGATTCAACTTCAGTGAATTTTATTAACAATTTAAAACTAAAATTAACAATTAACAATTCACACCTAACAATTAAAATTCACAATCCACACCTAAGGTTTCTAAAAAGTAAAATAAACAAATGAACATGCGCTAACAAATCTAGGAGTCAAACCACACACAAGCAGTAGATTCCCGCACTAAAAAACACTAGTTGGTGATGAAATCCAACATCGTAGAATTTTAATGCAGAAATGGCGGTTGGAACAGTTACCCCGACAACCTGCTTAATGAAACTGACCGGTGCAAGTTTCTCCACTTAAACCATCTCGAGTGAAGAGAACCCTTCGGAGAGTCCAAGTGAGTCTAGTCGACATCTGCTCCAGGTAAAATGGGACCTTCCCTCCACCATCACCTTGGGAAAGAATCCTAAATCTTATAGCCACTAAGGTCACCAATGGGAACAAATATACCTGGGGGAACATTCCATGATCTGACATACACGCAAGGGCAGAGTAACAAGCTCAATCCCCTTGAAGGCTCCTTGACATAATCCAAGGTTTACCAACAAGTGACCCCAGGCTCCTCAACAATGGTCTATCCGAGGTTTACCGTTTTTAATACGTGCACATCTTCTATCTTTCCCAATGAGATAGGTATGATTACCTCATTGTTTCGGATATGATCTCGTGCTTGACTCCTTTAGGAGGAGCTTCCCAGAGCATACATGCAACAATTGGAATTTTCTTACCGCAAGATAACTACTTGTTTGTTTAGTTTCTTTGGAAAGTTAACTAAAACCTATTCCAAAGCACTAATCCTAAGCTAGATTGGTGGAAAGAGCCCTAAAAATGTAAAAATTACTAGATGAATTTTATTAAGCATTGTGTTATTTGGGTTGTTTATTACTCAAAGGGTAAATGGATACGAAACCAATGGTGTTATGACTTGACCCAAAACTGAATGCAATTGAATATGATAATGTAATATTTTCAATTCGAAGAATCCTAACTAAAGTAAGAAGAGAGTTTCCATTCACTTCCAAGAATGAAAAAATTGATAAATAAGACAAAATATAACAAATTCTCTAATGCACTCATTTCATCAAGAAAAACTAATGCTAATCAATTCCATTTTTTATTTTTGTGTTTTTAAAACAAGCATAAAAACATGTAAATTCAAATCAAAGAAACTGATCTGAATCTACGATTGATTTTTCAGAATGTAAACTATGCAGTTGTAATCTATGCACAATTCGCTTGAAAAGTATGCAAATGTAATCTATGCACATTTTTCATTCATATTATGAAAATGAGAATTCTAATTATGAAAATGTAATCTATGCAAGAGAATTCTCAAATTGGGTGAGAGTTCCAAAGGTCAAAAAATAAAAACACTCAAAGGCGATTAACACAAAAGATGTAAAAACAAAAGAAAAAAGATGCAAAATTGTTAAGAGACTGAGACAAACCTCGAAGTAATGACCAAAGGAAATTAAATGAGAATTTATTCAAAAAGAAACTCAAAACACCCAATTAAATTAACAGAGACTGATGAGATTGTAAAAGTTGCTGAAAGAAATTGACACACAAGGCTTTTGACAGTCAAAAAAAGTTTGGGAAAATACTTAGAATTATGTAATTTGGTTCCAGAAAAGAGAATCTTAAATTTTTCAAAAATTTTCTTAAATCCGCAGGTTTTAGTATAAAAAGGTGTGGTACCACATTGTTTACACAGAGAAACTGTGGAGGTTAACGCACTATTTTCAAAGAGAAAGTGCGGAGACCATAAAACATAAAGAAAAATAAAAAATTCTAATATACTTTTCAAGGATTCTAAAAGATAACTTCCCCAAACCAGTGCAGGCTAATCAAAACTAGAAAAATTCTTTCAAAAGTCAAACTCAAAAATAAAAAGAAAACTAAGTTCAAGATGTCCCCAGTGGAGTCGTCATTTTGTTAGGCAGATAAATCTTTCTTGCAGACAAGAAGGATCTCCCTAGTATCACAAGGATAGCTAGAAACAAACAAGACAAATGTAAACTACTTTCTCTAGATTATGTATGATTTAGAAGTTTTTATGATGAAGAAATGACCTACCTATGATCCAATGCTAGTTGTATTCTTCTTTCTTGTTGCTCCAAAGAAGTCACCTCTTAAGACCTGCAATCGAAGACATGGAAAAGAATCAAAAGCACCTACACAATATACTAATTCATAAATCATAAATCTATCTTAATGATCAAGGAATTTAAGAAATAATTCATTCAAGTAAACACATAAACAACTTATTGAGAAAACAGGATCCATTTTTATTATCTTTAAATAAAAGGAGTCTTACAATTGCATTCGCCTTGATGTCGTACAGGTCCTTCCGGGGTCCAGAACAAGCATTTTCATTTGGTGAGGCAAGGCGCTCCTCTGGGCTCACCTTCATCTGGTATGTGTCCCATTCACATGGATAATGGCTAGAAAAAAGAGTATGGCTCTTGTGTTCCTCTTCTCTAATGTAGTGTAAATTGCAAAGCAAGTACTTTTACACTATAGTGTCTACCCTTGGGGGCGAACCATGGCATGTTATAAACGAAAGGCAGTTTCAGTTCCAAAAAGGAAGGGATAATTCCTCTCATAAAGGGATTAAGCTCCAAATACCAAGGGATAGGCTCCTTTAATGAAGGGATAAAGGTTCATGAATGGAGGGAGTGAAGCTTCAACTAGATAACGCCTTCTAGAAGCTTCTAGTTGGGAGAATATTTGACCAGCAGGGCTTCTAGAACTTACTTTTTCTTCCATTTTACCTTTTATGGGGGTCCGCAGTTTTAATACACAAAACGTGCGGTAAGTACCATAGTTTTTCTTTACAAAAGGTGCGGTATTGCAGGTAATGGCTAGGAAAAGTGCGAAACTAGGGTTTTTATGATTTTTATGAGCTTTTCTCCAAATCCAAGACTTGGTTTAGGAACTTTTGGGTTTGTAGACCTCTAAGGGAGCATTATATAGGTAATGATGAACCCATATAAACAGTTAAAATGTCATAGTGGCAAAATAATGTGTAATAACTATCAAAAAGCCTTAACAAGAGGACCTTGGTTCTGGGGAAAAGCTGGGGTATTCCTCACACCATGGTTCCCAGAATTTGACCCCTCCACAACCGTCATTACCTAGCTTCCTATTTGGGTCAGGCTACAAAATTTACCTACCCCTCTATGGCACTTTTCGGTCTTTCAAGGAATTGGCAACACCCTAGGATGCTTTCTGGAAACAGATCCCTCTAGGGGAGAATCAGGCATATACACCTATGGTAGAATATGAGCAGAAATAGAAATAAGAAAAGGCCTTCTAGATCAAATCAATCTCAAAGTGGGAGACTTCCATTGGGCATAGACCCTAGACTAAGAGAACACCTCTTTCTAATGCTTTCACTGTCGTCAAAAAAGACACCTTCAGAACTCTTGCTCCTCGTTCCTTGCTCAAAAGAAGGGGAGCAACCGAAAATCAAACTCCAAAAGCTAAAAACCATGTGTACCGCCTTGCATGGACGAAATCTACTCCTTCAGTTTGGATGAGGAAGAGATCAAATAATATGTGAAGGTTGCAAAGCAACAGAAGGTCATGACATCGATAGACACTAGAGTGCCCACTGGTCCCTCGAGTGCTCAGAAATGGTCTCATGAAACCTCCTCCTCGGATTCAGACAAGGAGCCCACTCCTTTAGAAATCAACATGATCCAAGTGATACTAACCCAACTGCCCCAGGATGGTTGGGTTAGAGTGTCAAAAAAGAAAGGAAAGAAATGTCGTATTGAGGATTCAACCCACTCTGGGTAGATTCCTATGTTTGTCTTTTGGCTCCCTTTCTTATCTTCCTGAATATATTACTTATCTTTTGGCTACTTAATGGGACCCCGGTTGGTTGTTCTTCATTTCTAGTTCCCTGCTATCTAGCCTCTCCTATTTGTAACAAATATTTTACCATATGCTTTTCTAATAGAAATAGTCCAATTTACCAAAAAACAAAACAATCACATACAATTTCAAGATCTCATTAACTTATAATTACATTAAATAAAGGGACACATAAAGGAGTGTTTATATATATTGATCTAGGTGGCTCTAGAGACACACAGAGGACAAAGAGGGCTTACAAAAGCTCAAAAATCAAAGTGTTCAGATGGCTCTCGAACCAGGTTCAAGTTGAAGATCTCATCATCTTGATCACAATAGTGTGAACAGTTCATCAAAACCGAGCTCGTATGCAAAATTGAGAGGGAGTCAAAGTTTAGGGGTTGACTTGGTGACTGTGTAGGTTAAAGAAGGAGAAATTCTGCCCTTTTTTTACCACCGGATTCCAACCAGTTCTGACCAAATTCTGAGCGAAATTGTGGCCTAACTAAAAATACTCCTACGACCTATTTTTCGATATTTTGAGAAATATGGTTTGTTAATATTAAATCAAAAAAATATTAAAAAAATGGGGGTGGCGGGCCACCATCCCCACCACCCCACCCACACATTACAACAAAATTTTAAGGAGGAGTGGCAGGCCATGACTCCCATTGCCCCCTCTACTCACAGCCTCACTGTATATGGCAAATATATGTTAAAAAATGCATATGGGGTTGGGTTGGGCCATGGGTTGCAGATCCTGCCTAGCCAACAAAACCAACGCCAACCTTAATTAAACACCATTTGCATACATCCAACCTCATGGAGTATGGGACTGGCGGGGGTTGAACCCGCCTGACCCATGTGGCCAGCCCCCAAGCGGGCGGCCCCAAAATTGAAACAAATTTCAATGGGCCAAACATAATAAACCAAAAAAAAAACCTTAAAAATAAATTCCACATACTATTTTGGAGTGGGCCGGGTTTGAGCCCAACCCAACTCCACACAAGTATCCAACACAACCAACGAACCACATGCAGAAAATTTTTTAAGTGCGCTGCCCCACCATTATTAAAACCCCTCATTTTCACTAGTGTGGGCAGAGCAGGTTAGAGCAGAGGAGTGACATAGGTTTCGAGGGTGGAAACATGAGCACAAACAATAGGGAGTGGAACCATGATTGAGCTCAACCTTTAGGGGGGTGAAATTTTTCCTGTGTCCAAATGGGAAAAAAATTATGTTTATTTTGCACTATTTGACACCACGAAGCTGATGGTGTATTCATATTTTCTATTTGACCATTCCATTTTTCAACCACTTTTCAAAGTGGATTTGCAGGTGTCAGCATTCAATGTGTGAGAAATCATTTTCAAGAAATCCATCACCACGAGATTGATAGTACAGCCAGATCCAGAAATTTATCATCCTTTCTTCAGATAGGTTTAGGATGTGAGGTATATGAAGTGTGATCATGTACTTCTTTTTCTATTTTCTATAAGATGCATTTTGATGTATAGATCCCTATTAATGTTTGATAAGGGATATTGTTTTGTTCTTGATATGAGATGTAATTTCTAACATGGATTTGTTTTATATTTGAGATCCCTTTGTTTTCATGTTGGCGAGATACTCATTGTCATATGTATGTTTGATTGAGATCCCTTTGTTGTCGTGATGGAGGGATACTCATAGTCATTTTGTGTGAGTTATTTTCATACTGATAGGAGTCCTTTTTGTGAATGAGAGTTCTGTAGTGGAACATATCATAGAAAGGTTCAACCACTCCTGCGTGAGGGAATTTTCCTTGTATGATAGAGAAAATACCATCCATGTACATCACCACTCTTTCTATCACTTAATGCAGCGGCCTACACCATCTTGATACCAAGGCTCGGAGACATAGTATGTCCTGGATGAACTCCGTTATCAATCTATTATGTTACTAATTCTTGCTATGTTCTCCTTTTTTCCAACATGCATATATGTTTTCGCATAATTCTAACACATCAATCGAAGTAAGGTGCCGTTTAAAGGTATATAAAACTTACCAACGGATCAAGGAAAAACATCAAAAGCTATTCTTTTCTGATTTTGGATTTTAGGTGTGAAGCATTAAAAATTAATTTGAGTTAGAAAATGGAGAATGTCAAAGCATGTATGAGATACATCACGAGGTGTACGATAATGGGACATGTTGAACGAAAGCAAAGCGACAGACAACCGAATTGAAGAACACTCCTACAAAGGAGGACAATAGCAATTTCGGCCTCATTACATGCAAAGAGGCATTGGAAGAATTGAAGTGCAACAACAATAGGATTTTGAAAATCATGATGAATTGAAACACTCCTATAGGAAGAAGGAGGAGAAGCAATCATTACGGCTTCGGCTACACCGACCGCGATAGACGCCTTGGAGAAGAGGAACGAAAGGCTCGGGGCCTGTTGTGAAGAATGCCAAAATAAACAGCTCGTCGCAATGTTTCTTTCTCTCTAGTTTCATCTTCATGATGTAATTACGATGAAGTGTTCGGAATGCCATTACGGTGGCCTTTTTGAGACTCACTTCTTAGAATGGGGTACAGGAGGAGGGGACTTGGAATTCATGTGGCTTACAACCTAAATACATTGGAGGTTGATAGAGACAGCACTTGTAGGTTTGGGATAATGCGAGGCATTTTTTTCGAAGGACATCAAAGGCAAATAGACATTCTTTAACGATGGGAGGAAAGTTTGATGGGGTACTCTACCATCATAGCGTGAGGGGGTCGTATTTAGTGAAAGGGCGGGCGAGCGTCTCATCTGGTCGCATCAGAGACCACCAGGGAAGGTATAACAAGTCTCACTATTCTAGAGTTCATTTTGATTGTAAATATGTTGCTAATCATGGCTATAAATCATGGCATCGAAAAACCTGTCATTTTTGTGGTTTACATAACCATGTCATTTCTAAGTGTTGGAAAAGAATGGCAGAACAAAGGAGGACGAGGCATAAAAAGCCTTCTCCACAGTAGAAAAAGAAACTAGTTAAGCAGGTCTGGAGGAAGAAGACCTTTTGCAGCTATTGAAACCAAAGTGGCCATCAAAGATCCACGTGTTCGAGGCTCCATCCAAAGCAGCACCTTAAGGATGAAGCGTCGGTGCATGAACTAGTTTAAACAATTATTTGACAAGCAAGTGTGCCACAGGGAGATGATCCATTAGCTTTGATAAGTGAGAGATGGTTTTCTAAGTGGTAGTGTGTCATGGTTGTGTTTTTAAATAATATGTTGAATTTTTAATTTTCAAAGTGATGATGTGTTTCTCCATCACTTGTTAAGCAACAATGATGTTTTTTGGCCTTGTAATGATAACTGGAGTGTGATTTCCATTTTGATGTAAGCTTGACCACCGAGTATGTGTTATAAACTTGTGGCAAGTATGGGATGCTTGGGTCATAGTTGGTAAATTTGATCATGTGATTTTCAAGAGATTGTACTGTAGGTTTGTAGGGGATGTAGGTGTCATCTCATCACTTAAGGATTTGAAGAACAAAGGTGAAGGAGATGGAAGGGTGACCTTTTTTAGGACACTTGTGATGTAGACATTGTACACAAAATTTGCAGATTATTTTTTATGCTTTTGGATGACCAAAAGCTTCTCAGTGGGGAGGATTGATCCAGGTGGCTCTAGAGACACACAGGACAAATATGGGCTATGAAAGCTCAAAAATAAAAGTGTTCATATGGCTCTCGAACTAGGTTCAAGTTGAATATCTCATTGTCCTGATCGTAATAGTGTGAACGATTCTTCAAACCAAGCACGTATGTGAAATTTAGAGGCAATCAAAGTTTATGGGTTGACTTGGTGACTGGGCAGGTTAAAGAAGGCGCAATTTCACCCTTTTCTGGCCACCAGATTTCGGCCAGTTCTGACCAAATTTTGGGCAAATTATGGCCTAAATAAAAAGACTCTTATGGACTATTTTTTGATATTTTGAAACATATTGTTTGTTAATATTAAATAAAAAAAATATTAAAAAAGGGGGGTGGCGGGCCACCACCCCCACCATCCCACCCACACGTTACAACAAAATATTAAATGAGGAGAGGTGGGCCATGACCCCCGTTGCCCCTTCTACCCATGGCCTCACTGTATATGGCACATATATGTTAAATGATACATATGGGATTGTGTAAGGGTCGTGGGTTGCGGACCCCGCCCACCCAACCAAACCAACACCCACGTTAATTAAACATCGTTTACATACAACCAATCTCGTGGAGTATGGGACCGGTGGGGGTCGAACCTGCCTGGCTCATGTGGCCAGCCCCCAAGCGGGCGGCCCCAAAATTAAATCAAAATTTCAACAACCCAACCATAATAAACCAATAAACACGCCTTAAAAATAAATGTCGCATCCTATTTTGGAGTAGGCGGGGTTTGAACCCGACCCACCTCCACACAAGTCTCCAATGCCACCAACGAACCACATGTGGAGGCTTTGTTAAGTTCGCCACCCCACCATTATTAAAACCCCTCATTTTCACTAGTGAGGACAAAGCAAGTAAGAGCAGAGGAGCGGGACAGATTTCAAGGGTGGAATCATGAGCCCAGACAACAGAGAGTGGAACCATGATTGAGCTCAACCTTCAGGGGGGGAATTTTTCTAGTGTCCAAATCGGAAAAACGTTATGTTGGTTTTTCACTATTAGATGCCACGAATCTGATGGTGTATTTAGATTTTCTATTTGACCATTCCATTTTTCATCCACTGTTCAAAGTGGAGTTGTAGGTGTTAGCATTCAATGCATGAGAAGTTGTTTTCAGGATATTCGATGCCACGAGATTGATGGTATAGCCAGATCCAATAGTTTATCATCCTTATCTTTATATAGCTCCAAGATGTGAGGTATATGAAGTGTGATCATGTACTTATTTATCTATTTTCTATAAGATGCATTGTGTTGTATAGATCCATGTTGATGTTTGATGAGGGATCTTGTTTTGTTCTTGATGTGAGATGTAATTTCTATCATGGATTTGTTTTATTTTTGAGATCCTTTTGTTTCCATGTTGGTGGGATACTCATTGTCACATGTACGTTTGATAGATATCCCTTTGTTTCCATTCGGGCGAGATACTCATAGTCATTATGTGTGAGTTATTGTTATACTGATAGGAGTCCTTTTTGTGAATGAGAGTTTCATGGTGGAACATCTTGTGGAGAGGTCCAACCACTCTTGCGTGAGGGAATTTTCCTTGTATGGCAGAGAAAATTCCATCCATGTACATCATCACTCTTTCTAGCACTTAATGTAGCGGCCTACACCATATTTAAATCGAGGCCTGGAGACGTAGTCCCTCCTGGACGAACTCCATTATCGATCTCTTATGTTTCTAATACTTATTATGTTCCTCTTTTTTTCAAGCATACAGATATGCTCTTTTATGTTCATTAATGCTTTAATGCAATTCTAACACATCACCTGAAGTAAAATGTCTTGGTTTAAAGGGTAGTGAAATTTACCTAGATCATATATAGAAAGAAGGCTAAAAGCATTGGGGAATATTGTAGGGTTTATAAACAGTACACATCCTGGGAAACTGCATGTGAAGTAAATTGTGTATTTGTATGCACAATAAGGTCAATATTTGGAGGATAATAGTTTTTGATCAATTACAACTTGTATTCAATAAATATAGATATTTTCATTATGGGTGCGGCACATAACCTCTCATAGTCCAATTTATGCAGGTACTTTGCCATAAAATCTTAGGTTTGGAAATCGCATAATTACTCGCATCCATGCTATAGGACTGGTCATTTACTCATCATTTTTGCATGTGTTTATATTTCCATGAATTAAATTTTTATGTTGATACATATTCTTTAAAAAAATTTAAAAATATTTCACTTTGATAACTATATTATTTTGTGGAAGTTTGATCTATGTGGAAAACCACCTTCAAAGTCATGAGTAAACAAAAAACAATTATGGTTTACATTTAATGTGAAAATTGTATTATTTGTTTACATGATAAAAATGATAAGTTTTCGTTTGTTAAAATATTTAGTTTGAGCCTCATAATTATTGTGATGTTCTTGATGAGGAACACTTGTGGTCATCCCCCAACCTTAAGGTGAAAATAAGAAAGTATGCAAAGAAAATGAATAAACAAATTATGGTGTTGATTTACAGTAAGGATCACAGTCCTCCGACTATTGAGAGATACAAGGAAACAACCATATTTTAAAGTGAGTTTTTTTTTAATGTCATAGGTTGAATTTTGAAATTTTGTTTTTTTAATTTTACATTATTTAATCGAAAAAAATACTTCTTTTTTATGTAGAGTTATTTGGAGGAACTTTTCCCCCAAAATCAGTTACTTGATCCTCAGCTCGATGTTGGTACTAGTGGAACTAATGAGACATAACATGAGCATCTGGATAGCACTAACACCCAACATATATATGTGAGGAAAATATTCACTTCTCCACCTTCGAGTGGTCATGCTCCTAGTTCTAACACTTATTCCACACGATTCATTGTGACCCTTGTTCCAAACATGCAACCAAGCTCTAGATAAGGTGGTGATAGAGGTGACCCTATTAATAATAAAATTATGGGCTTGTTTCCTGGAGCATCGTGTGTTAAGAGAATAGGGAAAATTCTATGCACATTTTTGGCAAGTGACGAAGGAATTATAATTAAAACATTAAAAATTATTGGTATTTTTTGATGTTTTAATGGTTTCATGTTTTGTATCCAAAACATAAGCCATCTATATTATTGATTTCAAACTAATGATTGTATATTTTATGAAGGTGGCTGCAACTTGTTTTATACAAAAATTGATGAAAAAATGATAGATATTTTTGGGCCACCATATGTGAAAGGTGGAATTTCCAAAATTATAACCTTAAAAAGCTATTATGGATGTACATGCCCTCAATAAAATCAAGCTTGTGATTGTAATAAAAAAACAATTAAAATACTTATGATACCAGTATAGGAATAACTTGATAGCTAACCCAAGGTATGAGTGCCCTCCCTTTATTCCTAAGATGGAATGGAAGGGCCTGGCCGAGGATGCAAAGTGGAAGCATATTATAAAATAATGGAAAATACCAATTGGTAAATCAAGGCATAAATTACATCTTCAATTCAATACCTTTAATTTTATTAAGTTTTGAACAAAATTTTAGTATACAACACACTTGAAACTTTGCATAGGCTCCTTGAAGCTTTGAATGGAACCAATGAAAGGCTTAAGAAGCGTGGGTAGAAAAAACTTGGCTAAGGTGACTATTTGAAGCTACATGCACGAACTATAAGTAACCACTACTTCTTAACAATATTATTTCTTATATCTCCTTCCAACATTCTAGTAATTGCACTAGAAAATAACAAAAATAAAAACTCTTATGCCATGTAGGATGATGCATTCAGAGTTGAAGCTAATAAGGAAGACCTCCAAATTGGTTTCAAGTTAGGATTTAAAGGAATACTTGAATTCTGAAAAAGCGTGGGGTTAACCCCAAGATCGCGTTTGAGGGATAGGGTAAATAAAAATCAATTTACATTAACCTTTCATTATGTATAAAATATAATCATGTTTGATAGAAATCTATTATGTTTTTTTTCTTTAATTAGTAGGGGAGTAGTACAAATATAGACGATCTCGTGACTATTGAGAATCAATCCTTTGATAGTGTAGACCAACCTAAACAATTTCATTCTCTTGAGGAACTCCATGACAGTGGGGTGCAAGCCCAAGATATTGCATCAATAGATGAGTCCCATGGTAGTAACAGGGTTGTATATTAATCATATACTTAATATTTTTTTACTTATAGAGTATTTACTTCCATTTTTTTTACTTATTCATTTATAATTATCTACTCATAAATGTTGTGGTTTTATTGGAAGAGCATGTTGTACAGGAGGATCCTCAACTAGAAGAGGACCACGAGGCAGTCATTGCAATGGTGCCAAATAGTGCAAAAGGTAACTTTAATTACATTGCAGATTTATTTTTTATTATTAAAAAACTACTTCAATGGTATTCAATAACTTACCATATAACTTTAATATTTTTTGTAGGTGATGATCCTCGACAACAACCTCAAATCCAAGAGAACATAACAACTATGGATGCAATATGTCAGAGGACCCAATTAAAATCATCATCAGAACAACCTTGGTATGAAGATGAAAATGCATAAATAGATGAAATATTTAAGAATTATATAGGTCATAATAAGAAGAGGCAAAAAGCCATGATGATGTACAATGTTATAATGTATTGTATAAGATAGATTTTTGTATAATATTTTTTGTGTATAAAAAGACACATTGACGTATACATATTTTTGAATGATTTCTTGAGTACTTTTTTGTACTTATGCTAGAAAATTATGAAATATGCTTGCTTAGAAGTTTCTAGAGGATGAATGTCAACAAATATGTTTCTTTATCAATTTTCCATTTTTTTAGTGTGTATGTGTGAATCTTAATGTGTTTCTATCAAATTGTTTATAGTAGATATATTGGGTATTGGGGAATGGAGAGCGGTGTGAGGGGGGAGGGTCCATAACGGATTACACCTTCACATCATTGTCTCTATCTAGTAGAGAATAATTTAAGATTTGGAAGTCTCTGAGAAAACCTCCCTCGGTCCAATAAACGAACAACTGAGTCAATTTTTAATTCGTTGTTGCTCCATCAAAACGAGGAATGGTTTCTCTAAGATTAGACTAATCCAATAAATTATGCTTGAAACCAAGAGGATATCATTCAAGTATTAATTCACCTCAGTCTTATGTAATTTTTATTTACTCATAAAAATGTTTCTTGATTTATTTATTATTTTTGATATTCTTTATCTACCGTTAACACATATTGTGTGCATTGCAGGTGTGAGAACCCTAATTGATTGCACTCGTGTATGCAATGTAAATATTTTTAAAAAATGGGTTGAGTAATGAGACACTCATTCGAGAGATTACGGAGGTTTCTTTCCTAGGATGGTGTAAATTTCCTTAAATACAAGAAAAATATGAATTGTGGGGACAATCACTAAATTTTGGTTGTTGTATGCCTTGATGGATTTGTTCTTAATTTAATGGAACTAAAAGTAGGGTGCAAAAGATCATGATCTCTTGAACAAAACGAAAGCAAGAAGAGGACCTTGAAATAAATGCAGGGTTGTTGAATGGGGAAGACCAAAGGCCATAGGAGGAATAGACCATTGGTTGGATGTAGTGTAATATCCCAAATGAAGAAATGATAGTAATACAAGCAATAATAGACTAAAATTATCGCAATACGGAAAACACATTAAAAATGCTAGGAAGGAGCCAAAACTGCTGAGACATTTTATTAAATCTGGTGGTGAAAAAAAATACAATAGTGCCAAAAATAGATAGCACTCTAACCGACTAAAGCTAGCTGAAATGACCATTAGGTTTGTACGCTAAAATACTACTCTATTGTTGTTTCTGATGGAGTCTTCCTCTGCGCTGCCCTGTCAGAAATGTTGTAACTTGCCAACTTTCAACAGTTGGCTAGGCTGTTTCCACTACATAGAAAATTATAGGAATTTGTGAATGTGATCCTTGCCTAAAACCCAGAAAAACCTAGAAATGGTTTTCTCCAATTCCAACTTTCAAAATATCCCATTTTTTCCTAGCTCCTATAGTTGTTAGCTGAGTAGGGACTGCGTAAATGGGCTCATCTACTGTGAATAAAATGTCACAAGTTTAACCACCGAATATACCCAAAAAACCCAAAAAAACCCAGAAATGGTTTTCTCTAATTCCAAATTTCAAAATCTTCCCTTTTTACCTAGCTCCTATAGTTGTTGGCTGAGTAGGGATTGTGTAAATGGAATGATCTTCTGCTAAGAAAATGTCGATATTTCAACAATGGAATCTACTCAAAAAACCTAGAAAAACCTAGAAATATTTCCCCCCAAACTCTAATCTTCAGTTTTTTTCCTTTATATGCTTGGGCCTCTTCTAATTTCAAATTTTGTTGCCACTGGATCACTGAAGAAAATGAAGCACCAATTGAGAATCTGAATGATCCTCACTCCAATATCCCTGAATCTCGATGAAACTTCTGAATTAATACTCCTCCAAAACTCCTCTCCTGAGTAGGCACTTGAATTCCTCCTGAGGATGAGGTTGGGAACTCTGCTTAGAGACACACATGTGCTAAAAAACACTACAAAATTGGCTAAAAAGCTCAAGCATGATCAAGTCATTAAGACCAGAAAATCACAATGATACATAATTATTTCCATGGCTGCCCTCACCCCCTTCTTATTCTTGTGAAACCCCAACAACCTTGGGTCCACTCATTAAGTGTGTTATCACTTAGCCCCTTGGAATTCACACATGTTGCACTGATTTCTTGGCCTCTTGGCCCCACAAGATGTTGCACTATTCACACTAGCTCTGGAAAATAGGTTTTATTCAAACTATTGGGTTTATGGTTCCCTTCACCCTTTTATTCACCTACTAAACTTAAGAAACCAAAATTGGAAAAATTTAATATTCTTAATTAGCTATAAGCTAATTAGGAATATTACAGTCATTCCCACCTAAAATGTTTGTCCTCAAGAAATTCCTGAACAATCATCCTCCCTCGCTAACACTCCCCCACAGTCACTGCAAAATTTTCGAGGGTACCAGATGCACCATTGTATCAACCCTAGTCTCTCCATTTCCCTGATATGAAGAGATCTCTCAATACGAGGATCCCAAGCCATCCTAATCAATGTGAATCACACTTTGATCCAGTCGCTATGCAACTAGATACAGGTACCAGAAGCCTTATCCATACTACCAGTAAATATCATAATCATATAAAGTACCATCTTTATCCACGTGCAACTTTACTAAGTCATCCATCTCATTTACTCCAAGGGTGGGAACCTGAAAATAAAATTTGATTCTTGTGGAAATAAATTCTTCCCTGCATGATCTTCCCTTGAACTCCCCCTGTTGAGCATCACTCCACGCTGGTGAAGTCCCCCATGCCAACAAAGAATCACTAAAACCCACTGGAAGTTCTAAATGATCTTCCCATGTAGGAACCAGATCACCCCTAAGCGTAGCTGAACCGTGAAATCCAGTGATGCCCAGATCCCATGCCAATATCATAAGGTTTCCACCATGCTACCACTGCACCACCCTGACTATGACATACTTCCCATCACACAAAGATTGTATCCTCCTCTCCTCGAACCTGGTGGCATAAAATCTATGAAGTTCAAGCTCATCTTGCCTTAACATATCCATGATATAAATGTTTTTCCATATATTTTCAACATTGGCCCGGAGCAGTAACAAGGAAAATTGGCCATGCAATGTGATGTAGGCCTTAGTGCTCCTCCATTTTTAAAACCAAGAGTGATATGAGTCACACTTTGTCTTGATCCTGCTCATCACAATACAAAGTGTCCCATCAACCAGTTGTCTCATAACATCCTCCTGGTTATTTTTTCTCATGATGTGAGCGTCAAGAGATGATATCCAAGTCCCCCATGTTAGTGTGCAATGATAGAGAGTGATAAATAGAAGCTCAAAATCGGCGTTGTGGTCAAATTTCTCTCTAAATATGAGTGTTCCAATCCCAATAGTGTGTCTGATCTCCTCGTCTAGGGATCTCTCTACCAAAAACACTCCAACCAGCTATCGTGCATCATCATCCTCTGTTGCACTCAAATACGTACCCCTATAGTCCTATGCATAGCACTGAAATCTGTGGCACAACTCCATGCACCACTGGATGCCAATACCAACATGTACCATAGGGCATCCCATATGTGCCCATGCATCCACCACTCTACTAGTGCATCCACCATGATGTAATATGAACATCCTCATCTTCCCAGGTACACCTAAGTGGCCCATCTTCTCACATGCAATCATGGATATTGCTACCATGTCAAACCTTAGTAGCTCTAAGGCCCAATGCATCAATGAGAGGTCATTGTCTCCATATAATGCTCTATCAATAAGCACCCTTGAAGACAATGCTTCAAGAGCCCAATGTGTTGCACCATATGCCACTACATACCACCAAGTTCCCTTGTACTCAATGACATGCCATTGTGCCATGCAGCCTATCCCTATACACCATGGGCCACACCGTGCAACTACTAGACCATCTTGTATTTTCTCGTATCCTCCCTATGTCACTATTCCTAGAACTCCCTACATGTACTCAGTGCGATGAGAGTCTCTCTCCTCCTCCAAAACACACCCCAACATGCTACAACAAACAACCATGCATCTATGTGCTCCTCTATAGGCCATTTCTCGTTACTGTATGCTCCTACCCATCTCTGGATGTGATTTCCAAAAACTGAGACCATATGCATTAGTCCGCACCCAAACTTCATCATCACCTCTACCTTAGCATCATAATACCCTCCTATGAATGGATCTCCCCTCAAAATCCTCATGAAGGGGCCCAAGAGATCAATCTCCCTAGTTACCATTAGCGATGCCACCATTGCTATGCTCCTCCATGTCTTTTGTGCTCCACATAACTGTGGAGAATCTAGAACCCCATAAAAAACATTGTCTCGTGGCTGATCAATGTCGCCTCCTCCAACAATCTCCTACCAAAGTGTGATGATTATCTCATGACTCCATGCATACTCAACATAACCTGATGACCCATGGAGTTCCCTTGAAAACTAATTAGCCACTGATGTTGATTGAAATCTCCCTAGAAAATGTGTGCGCTTGACAGCTTGGTCAATGATACCACCAATTCCATATTCAATCTATGTATACGGCAAAGGGTAGGTAGTCCCACCTGGATCCCAATAGTAATCTGGCCCTTGTGTCCCTCTAGTAATCCATGGACTCTACTGAAATGTGGCCATGGATGTATCCAACTGCCTAGCCTACTCCACGGGGTACCAACTCACTACCTCTCGCCATCCAACCTCGATAGAGGAGTCGAATGCAAGAATTCCCGCACATGGAAAAATTCCTCCATCCTACGAGTGTTGCACCCTACATAGCTCATGTTGTCTCATTTCACCATCCTGGTCAACATATGAGATCCGACTAGCTGATTAAATCTCTCTCTTTCTAATGGGAAGAGGTAAGCCAACAATGCTACTAGCCCTGTTTATGTATGTCAGAAGGGGGCTACTCTGACACTCCCCTGTGCTCTCTAGTTGTATCATTAAGGAATCCAACCATTCCCCAATGTGGGCCAATTTGTTCATTGACTCAGCACAAACCATTGTCATGCCCTCCAGTTCTTCATTATGCAACAAATTAGCCTCTCGTACTGATGTGGCCTTCCCTTTCAAAGCTAGAAGTTTGGCCTGAAGCTGATGGAGCTGCTATGTGAGAGCATCATCCAATACCCTTGTATCTCCTAGCGCCTCCTTAGGGGCTAGCCGAAAGGATCGCTGCACACCCTCCTCTGTAGATACTCAAGACATGTTCACTAGTCAACTGCATGTGATTGTCAACCGAAAATTATGTCATATCCCTAGAGGCCTTTGTACCTATCGGCTCCTAAAAAATGGTGGAGTTGTCTTGCAACACCTCATTAACCTGTGATGCATTGAAATCAGCAAAGAACTCAGTCGCAACCCCAGATACCCAATCAATGGATACCTCAACAATGGGTGGTGTCTCACCAGCGAGTGTATGTTGAGTTGTCTCCTTGCCAACTATGGCCATTTCAACTACTCTTTCATCTTCTTCCTCAATCTGTTTTACCATCCTTGCATAATTCCACCGAATTTCCCCTGATTTGTGCATGTCTCTTAGTTCACGATACTCCCAAAAAGAGAGGGTGGCTTGAATTTCATGTCCCAATGATTGGTATGCCCGCCAATTTGTTGTCAATGACTCCACATCAGGTCCAATAATGTCCTGATCCACAATTTTTGCATCAATAAGTTCCTTCCCCAAATTAATGATCATTTTTTGAACCCTAATCACCTCATTCAAGTTTACTACCATGGTGTCTGCATTTAACCTTTCTTCTGGTCTCGTCATAGAATGAGGGTTTCCCACAAGCTGAGCCAAGATTATGCTATGATACCACTATAATATCCCAAATGGAGAAATGACGGTAATATAAGAAATAATAAACTAAAATTACAGCAATATGGAAAACACATTAAAATGCGAGGAAAGAGCCAAAATTGTTGAGTCATTTTATTAAATCCAGAGGTAAAAAACAAATACAACAGTGCCAAAAATAGATATAACTCTAATTGGCTAAAGCTAACTGAAATGACCCTTAGGTTTTCACACTAAAATACTGCTCTATTGCTATTGTTGATGGACTCTTCCTCTACGCTGCCCTGCTAGAAATGTTACAATTGGCCAACTTTAGACTGTTGGTTGGGCTACTTCCACGGCTCATAAAATTCTTGGAATTTTGGAAGGTGATCCTTGCCCAAAACCTAGAAAAACCAAGAAATGGTTTTTTCTAATTCCAACTTTCAAAATATGTCATTTTTTTCCGAGCTCCTATAACTGCTAGCTGAGTAGGGACTGTGTAAATGGGTTGATTTTATCCTCAGAAAATGTTGGGAGTTTAACCATGGACTCTACTTAAAAAACCTAGAAATGGTTTTCTCTAATTCCAACTTTCAAAAACTGCTCTTTTTGCCTAGCTCTTATAGCAGCTAACTGAATAGGGACTACTTAAATGGGATTATGTGTTGGTCCAAAAATGTCGAGATTTTAACAACGGACTCTACTAAAAAAACCTAGAATACCTATAAAGGTTTCCCTCCAAACTCCAATATTCAAATTTTGGCCTTTCTATGATTGGCCCTCTTCTAATTTCGAATTATGTTGCCACTGAATCACTGAAGACAATGAAGCAACAATTGAGAATCTAAATGATCCTCACTCCAATATCCCTGAATCTCGGTGAAAATTATGCATGAATTCTCCTCCAAAAATCCTCTCCTAAGCGGGTATTTGAATTCCCCCGAGGATGAGGTTGGGATCTCCACTTGGAGACACCCTTGTGCTAAATAGCACTACAAACTCGGCTAAATAGCTCAAGCATGCTCAAGTCATAAAGACCAGAAAATTAGAATAATCCAAAATTATTTCCATGGTTTCCCTCACCACCTTATTATTCTTGTGAAACCCCAACAATCTTGGGTCCACTCATTAACTATGCTATCACTTGACCCTTTGGCATTCACACATGTTGCGCTGCTTTCTTGGTCTCTTAGCCCCACAAGATGTTGCACTGTTCACACTAGCTCTGGAAAAGAGGTTTGATTCAAACTGTTGGTTTTGTGGGTCCCTTCACCCTTTTATTCACCTAGTAAACTTAAGAAAACAAAATTGGAAAAATTTAATATTCTTAGTTAGCTATCAACTAATTAGGAATATTACATGTAATCAAAAAGTAACAAAGAGGAATTTATGACTCACTTATCATTTTTTGACAAGAATTGTTGGTAGTGTCATTATAAGAAAGTTACATAGGGAAAATATTGCTAGAACTATAGGATAAAATGCAACAGAGAGATAGAATTGGGAGTTGTGGGAGAGTGGAGTCGAAAAAAATAAAAAATACCAAACTTGGTATACTGTGAAGAAGAGGGTTTGGAATTTTTGAAGGAACAAGATTGGATTTGAGCAACCTAGAGGAGGAGGATCGAGAATTTTGAGAATATAGGGCACGTATAGAAAAGAGAAAGGAGAAAGAGACAACTTTTGGTTTTTAAGAATCCAGAAGAAAATAAATTACTTCTAGGAGGGGAAGAAATTTCCTCTTTATTCCCTAGTGTCTAGAGGGTGGAAATGGTGATTCTCATAAAATCCCGAAGGGCTAGGGTGGAGAAATTATTCCTGGGAAAATTCTTGGAATATTTTTGGATGTTTTTCTTATTGTATGTTTTATTTTTTGTGGTTCTGGAGTCCCCATGTTGGGTGGAACCATGGTGTTGAGTTTTGGAAGGTGGAGACAGTGAGTCTCCTGATTTCTCATGTGTTGTTACTTGGAACTCAATTGGAGTGTCAAGGTGGAGAGATCTGTAGATTCCCTGGAGAAACTGTAGATTTTGTTTCATCCCTTGAGCAGAGGACCCCTCAATCTCTATAATATAGCTCAAGGTTGAAATATGAAAGTGAAGACTAGCTGTAACTATCTATGGTTGGGTGGAGAGTCATAGTCCCAGATTTTTTTGCTAAAATATTTACAAGATAAGTTTTCCTTGAATAATTTACGATGAAAATGAATGTATGCTGCATTTCTGGTTTAGAAATGGTGTCAATAATGCAAGAGGCATGACAGTATGAATAATATTTACAAGATTGGTTAATATATTATGTTATTGTTTAAAGGAACTGGGAAAATATATAACAATGTTTGTTATGTCACAACAATATCTAACATGGGTACCTTTTTATTATTGTTGTATATTGAATATGTTGATTACAACTTCCCTTCATTGTTTATGCTTGCAATGTGCTGATGTTGAGGATTTCCTCCTTTTTTATTATTGTTGACCTCTTATTTTGTATGAAGATCTTATTCAAGCCTTCACTAATGCATACCCTGGTGTTGAATATACATATATATTATATCAAGGACTCATACCATATGTTGTGTTGTGTGAGACATGACCTCTTGAGTTTTGTTGACTTGATTTTATGCCCCTTTGCTCTCGACAAGGTTGCATCTTTGCTATGAATTCATTAATGTTGAATCTCTTAAGGATAGGAGCCATAATATGTATGTTGTCTCAGTTCAGGAACATTGTGGTAATCCTTTCTTGAATGGTTGATTATAGCGAATGTGCTTAACTTGATCTATACCATGCCTGTGGGGAATCATATAGTGGTCCCTACTAATATCCAGTTGCCTGGAAACCCTTCATAAGTGTTGTATATTTTTTCTTCATGAATATAATGATTATATATATGTATATAACCACCTATATGGTGGCAATATGCCTTGGTTTACACTATGATGTGTGGAAGGAGCATTGGCGTCTCTTCAGCAGTCACCAAGCCTGCGGTAAAGGGCATCCGATGACCATTTGTGTAGCCCATTCGTGGAATTATCATCCATAACAAGGTAATTCTTGTACGATTATAGTATTATAAATCATGTGCCTACATATATGGTTTATTCTTGTTATCATATTTAAAATGGTAATTTATTACTTCTTCGAGGAAGGTTGATCTCCTTGTGGCCCTTTATTGCATTGTGTGCTTCTAGGAGCTCTTAAATTCTTGTTGTACATGTTTTTTCTTAAATAGAGGCCTTTAGAACGTTGATCTCCTTGCAACCCTTTATTGTATCGTATGCTTCTGGGCACTCTTAAATGCTTTTTTTCCATGCTCGTTCTTCAATAGAGGCCTTTATACCTCTAGGGTGAGTTTGATGCATTCCTCGAATGATACAAAGGACTCGAGGGATCATAGATATTTTAATGCCTAAATGGACAAGTCCCTCTTCAGTAACCTTTAATGTAGTCAAGACTGAAAAGGGAAACCTAGTTGTAAGCTCAGAAGAGATAGTGGTGGTGTGCTTAGAAAAATTTAGTGACAATGGTTGGACTCTGGTGCAAGATCGAACATTTGTAGAACCATCGTAGTCGAGCCATGATCGAGTCCTTTCGTGAATGAAACATAGTGTATATTGAGAGAAATCCTTTACAAAAACCATTATATTTAAGATTGATAATATTTCTCACACCCCAAATTATGGGTAGAACCACCTTAGTTGGGTTATGGGCAAGTCCTATTATGGATGACTTCTTTGCTAACATAGGTGCAAACAACCAACCTTATAGTTTCATTGTTTTATATCTTATCTAGATGGTCGGGTTAAGCTTCAACGTGGAAGTTGTAGAGTGGGTGTTTCCATTATACCTTATTGAAATCGTATTGGAGGAAGGCCCTTGGATTGCAGACCCTAGGATGGGAGGAGTGGTAAAAATTCGTCAATTTAGCCGAGAGGTATTACCCTAGAGTTATACTAGAGGTCCTTCGAAAGGAGATTTGGGTATATGTGGCAAGTTACCATCATGGAGAACTTCGAGAAGATGGGGTATATATCAAGGCATCAGTCGAAGGGGCCCAGATGATGTGTCCTTGGATTCCATGTTGGGGTTGTAAACAAAATGTCCATGAAAAACATCCCGGGGAGGGTAATTTCGAGGAACCATTGAGCTAGTGGGGAGCTTTGTTCCAATGGAAAGGAACCTATGGTGTGAGAAAGTGGTCCCACGGGGCGCGATGAGATAGGGCATCGACCTGGATTAATTCATAAGTGCATAAGTGCAACCTGTTAGGGTAATGGAGTCAGAAGATGGAAAAGGGTTCCATTAAGAAACGTTCCACCAATTGATGTGTAGGTAAGTTAGCCATGGAGGGTTGACCCCAAAGTCACTTGTGAGAATGAAAAGGGGAAAGGAGTCAATGTAACATGCTTGAGAGTTGGAAAAATTGCTAGAAGTTAATGTCGTCACCTAGGTCATCACATATCTATATAGATATATATATATATTAAATTGTCAATGAAAAGGCAGGGGGGATGGTAAAACCAAACCCATGAACAAGTCAGAAGCTAATACGTTTGTGCCAAGTGGCACTAGGTGATTCGCTGGGATGGCCTTGTAGGCACTATGAGGGCTCCACGTGGCGCATCTATTGATGTGGCATCATTGGTTTTGCTGGAAATTCAAATGGCCATAGCTTTTGATCCAGAGGTTGAATTGGGGTAAAATTTTATATCACTAGAAACATATCTCTGAGACAAATGATATGGTGAAATTTAATTCAAGCTTTGAAGACAATTTTTTTTATTAATTATCCCATATCTTTAAATGTACAAGGGAGATTGGATTAGAAAGTGAGAACATTTCACTAAGGTTAAGGTGGGTATGTTTTACAGTAGGTATTCTTATTCCAGAATATGCCATCCACAAATGTAACATGGTTGGAAATCAATTTCTCCTCTTTAGTAGCCATTCCCTTTCAAGTGTGCACCCTACCTTTTTCTTTTCATAAAATATATCCAGATATTTTGTATAATGTGTGATTGTGCTATTATTATTATTATGTTTTAGATTTCACAAATATTGTTTTTCTTGCACAATTTTATCAAACTCTTTAAATCTTCAAGCACTAGATCTTGTTATTGAAATTATAGTGTAAGAAAGAATTCCATATCATGATAATTACTTGTGACAGATATGTGTATGGTTTTCTCTTATTATTCATTTTGTTTAATTAAGTCATTAAGAAATTATACATTAATGATTTAGGCATTCATATAGATATCAAAGTGCACAAGAAATCAGAGAAAAAAGATACCAAAAATTATGCTAAAGGCTGGGAAAAAACCCACAAGTGGAAAATTCAACAATCCTTTCCTTATAGACTCTTTCATCAATAAGAGAAATCCAAGTAATACACAAATTTGAATAGTATAATCATGACATATAATTCCTCAAATGCCAAATCATTCCTCCACTAATAGCCCAAACAAGTATTCCATATTATTGTCCTTAGATTCCATGCCTGTAAGCCTCCTCCAATTTACCCTATTCTCCAAGCACGTGCATAATCATATTGTAGGTCAAAACACATCATCTAAAATCCATTCACCAACATCTAATAAAATACTTTAGGAGCATCTATGACCATGTTCTACTTTTCCAAAGCCTTCAATAAAGTATGATACCCTTTAAAATTTAGTTTAAAACACTTCTTATGGATTTGATCAAGTGTCTCCATGACCTTACTAATATCATCCTATTCCTCATAGGAATTTATCATAGAAATCCTCAAAATATTTATTGTGCCCCAAATCTTCTTAGACATTAGTAATTTTATAATGGAAACATACGACTCTACATTGTGTTTGTATTTAGGACAATGTTCAATCTAGTGAAAATATACACAGTATACTCTTGCTGAAGAGTGTTATACAGAATTATAATCTACGGATAAACTAGATTCCCTAAGTGTGGTGTTCCTTCACTCAAAACAATAGAAGAAATAAAACTCTTATTTTCTCTATTAAAAATGGATATATAGAAAGGAAAGAAGCCTACTTGTGATCCTTTTCACTCTCCTCCTTCTGTTGCTATTTCCGTTGCTCTCAATCTAACCAAAGCCGCTAGATCAATTCCTATAATCAAAGATAGAGAACATCAAACACCATGAAAATATACAAGTATCTACTTATCTTAATCAAATAAAAATTATTAGATCTGAGAATACATACACCATCAAGAATACTTTTTAGAATGTATGGGAAAATTAGCAATAATTACACAAAAAAATGCATTTTTCAGAAATATGAGCATCAACAGAAAAATTAAGCCCATGAATATATTATATTTGACATTATTGAACTTATATCTAAGAGGAAATCAGAAACAAATGACTTTTGCCTAGTTAAACAGGCCTACCATGCTCAAAACAACTTACAAATGATGAAACCCCAAGACTGCAGCACACAGAAATTACTACATAAAGAGAAAAAATAGTTATTGAAGGGTTATACTCAGAAAATGGAGAGAAAAATCAGATCTTCTATTAGATTACTCAATGAGGCATAAAAACATAGATCTAGTCTCTTTTTACATAGATCCAAGATGACCCAGCAAGGGTTTCTTGACAAAAATGATATATAAGAAATAAATGCTGCAGATCTATGACTAAATCACACTGTATAGCTGAATCTCTGCATAAAAATAGTTGAACATGCAAAGAAGTGGTTGTAGAATCTCCTACTAGCTTTTCGGGAAAAAGGTTGATCCTCCTCCTAGGAAACTAGCTCATAAAAGTGGGGTTTTAACCCCTCCCACTACACACCTTAAGAAATAACGCAGTTTCTACAAGGGAATATGTTTTTTCTGAAGTTAAATACTTGGCCTAACACCAGATAGTGGAAAATGCATCTTAGAAATCTCCTCTTAGATTTCTTAAACAAGATCTCCAAGAAAGAGTAGGAATCCTCGCATGAGAAAAACCTTGCACTAAACAGTGTAGAAAACTTAGCTAAATAGCCAAAGGATGCAAGAAGTCTAAACATACCACATATAAGATATAATATTCAATCATGCTCCATATGGTTGCCATCTCCTCCATTATATAGTTGATGAGCTTCCTCACCAAGGGTCCCACCCCATTATGAGGTTGCTTCCATGCAAAGGCTCCTCCACCAAAATTACGTTGTCTCCATGTACCTTGCTCATCTTTTTACAGTGCCCTTTGATTTAGTCAATCTTGACTGGATCTTCATGCCTTGTCTCCTTTCATACTCAAGGTGTCTTCATTTTGACTAGCTAGATTGATCTTCATTCACATTGAGTTGTCTTTATTTAGGATCTGCTCCTCATATAAAAATTTTGTTGACTTGGTCAAACTTGAATTTGTCCACGCATTTTAGTCCCTGTTCACACATGTGGATGCTTGATCTAGTTATTGCATGATCCCTTTTCACATTATGAGGGATTTTTATTCATACTTAAGCAACTTATGAGCCTCCGTGCCCATTATTCATCTATCTAGATTTTAAAAGAAAAAATAATATCCCTATTGGTTGCATGCTAATTTAGGAATATTACATAGAATATATAAACATATGTATGAGAAAATGAACAAATATATTTATTAAGAAAGTATGAGGAGAAGATTACAACCAATAGATCGATTTGTCGTCAACCTGCTCCAACTTCATTCCATCCTCATCACATCAAGCATCATCTCAAAAAAATATCCTTACTTCCAGCTCTTATCAATTGAGAATACAACAACATAAATTTTCACAAATTATTCCTTCCTTATCACTTAGATGAGTGCTTGATTTATAGGGAAACTGAAGGTAGTTTCTCATTGAATGGCTTTCTAATAATAGGTGTCACATGTTTCCAAGTTCAGAGGTGGTGGATTCACACTTGTATTCGAAGTATGACACCTATGGACTCTTCTAGAAGGCACTGGCCATGTGAAGTTTCCTGGAACAATGATGATTTCTCTCCCAGGATACCAACACACCCTTGAGTGTTGGGAAGTGCACTGCAGTGCACCCTTGCATGGAGGAATTTTCACTGCAACGTAGTGAGGCCCTTGTAGAGGAGCGTTGGTGAGTCAATGGATCATATAATATATACTTCAAACCTTGGAAATCTCACAATTTAAGCCATTAAATTAATGTCTTCACTTAGGGCATATAGCGACTGAATTAAGGGGATGATATACGCTATTCATTATTCCAGGGGGATGATGCCCAATTTGACCAGATATTGGGGGATGATGCCCAAATTGACCAATAACAGCTGCCCCCTAAAGCATGAAGTCAAAATAATAATAGTATTTGGATGAGATTTTTTACGATGTGATGAGTAGGATTTGAAGCAGATGATGACTTGCATCAATTTGAAATACACTACATCATGATATCTTACTTCTTGGACATGAATTGCTAAGGGAGGCATACCCATTCTCAACACATAAATTATCGTAACATGTACATAATTCAAAAAGTTGTCTACATCATAATGTTGTCCGATATATACATGCCTACAGATATAGGCCCATGTTCAGATGACGATCTGTATGTAAATACATCGTACAAATGATGTGTACAATTTTCCTGAAATCGCAACCTAGATGGATGAAACTAGATCTGGGGTCTTCTTATATTTTTCACTCAATCATTCAAGTACAAGTCTAACAATGCGAATATATGATTTGAAGTCAAACATGGGAAGACATCGTCTGATTACCAACCAATGATGTGAGATGTTAACAGACGCGAGAGAAACACCATTAATGTTAATGGCTCTCAAGGTACTTTAGTAAAATTTGCAAGGCATGAATAGATGATTTGATGTTGAACGCCAAACAAAATATTTTGGTTAAAGGTTCAAAAGCGAGAAACTTGCTGATGATGTAGCAAGACCTAAGGTACTCTAAGATGTTTCTAAGTTAACTTCCTAGATGATGATTTGATGTTGACAGGAAAAACCTTTATCATGCAATGAGAGTAATGATTTTTGAGACAAAATGTGACTTGATATATCAATGTTTAGGGATGACTGTCATGAAGATTAAGGTTTATGAGTATTGCAGAAGATGATAAATTACTGGATGACTTCTCTTGAACATATTAGTGACACTAAAATGATTTGGCAGCATTGACCCAAAAATGAAGTGATGATATGATGAACCATGAAGAAGATTACCCAACCCAAAATTCACGGCGATGGAGTGAAAGTGTCATGTTCAAGAGTGACCTGCTACCATAAGTGTTCTGTTCTTTTTCCCAAATTTTCCCCAGTCATTGTTGAATAGTACCTTTTTATTTTTTAACAAGCTTGAGAGGGTAACATATGCTTGATCTATAATTCAACCCTTCGGGTGAATCCATCACTATTTAATTATTTAGAGATTCTAGCGATATTGAAACTTGATCTTTACATGATGGACAAGTCCGTCGCTATTTTATGTTTTAACGAATCTAATGACAATGAAAACCTGGTTCTTTTTCATATTTAGAGATTTTGAAATATAGACAAAAATAAAACTCCATGAGTCCTTTTTTCGTAAATTTTTCTCTCAGGTCCGAAAAGGTGTAAAATGATACCTGAGAAAACCTCTTAGCCATGTTCAACTAAGGATTTCCTTTTTCATAAACAATTCCTCTCAGTCTAGAAAAGGGTTAAACTTATACTGAGTATTTGTAGTTTCATTGAAAGACAAGTGCTCAGAAATATTTTCAAATTATCAGAGTCTGAAAAGAGCTAAACGAAGACTTTAGGGGTGTTCCTTTTTCGCATTTATCAAAGCTCGAAAAAGAGATAAAAGTGCGCTTTAAATTCCTTTTGTCATTTTTATCAAAGCTCGAAAAAAGAGGATAAAAGTATACTTTGAATTCTTTTTTCATTTTTAACAAAGCTTGAAAAAAGAGGATAAAAGTATGATTTGGATGAATTTCAATTTAATCTACGAGCAGGAAAAGACAGAAATAACGTGACATTTTCATGTTTTTTACGAGCTTGAAAAATAGAAAAAGAAGCTTGGGATTTTCATGTTTTAATGAGTCTTGAAAATAATAACCAAAATGGACTCGAGATGGCCTGCAAAAGCATATGTCGAATACCCCCTGCAAAAGCACGTGCCCCCCAAGCTTCATTTCATTCACATAAGTGGACTACTGGTTACTAATATCTAGATGGAATTAAGGTTCATTTACGAGATCAGATGAAATACTCCTCTTAATTAAGAGAGGATTTGTTTCATTTTTTAACGAGATTGAAACAAGAAAATAACTATGCTCATGGAACCTTGTTTCATTTAACGAGCTTGAAACAAGAAAAGGAACTATGTTCATGGAACCTTGTTTCATTTTTTAACAAGCTTGACACAAGAAAAGGAACCATGTTCATGGAACCTATTTCATTTATCGAGGTTGACACATTAAAAGACCTATCCTCAAAAATATTTTTCATTTATCGAGGTTGACACAGTAGAATAACTTTCCTCATGAATCTATTGCATTTATCGAGGTTGACACAGTAAATGAACTATCCTCAAGAATATTTTTCATTTATTGAGGTTGACACAGTAAAAGAACTATCCTCAAGAATCTATTTCATTTATCGAGGTTGATACAGTAAAATAAATATCCTTAAGAATGTGTTTCATTTATCGAGGTTGACACAGTAAAAGAACTATCCTCAAGAATATGTTTCATTTATCGAGGTTGACATAGTAAAGGAACTATCCTCAACACTTGTTTCATTTTTTAATGAGGTTGACATAGTAAAAGAAATTTCCTCAACACTTGTTTCATTTATCGAGGTTGACACAGTAAAAAAACTATCCTCAAGAATATATTTCATTTATCGAGTTTGACGCAGTAAAGGAACTATCCTCAACAATTGTTTCATTTTTTAATGAGTTTGAAATGGTAAAATAACTTTCCTCATCACCTATTTCATTTATCGAGGTTGACACAGTAAAATAACTATCCTCAAGAATTTTTTTCATTTATTGAGGCTAACATAGAAAAATAACCGTCCTTATCACCTAATTCATTTTTAACGAGGTTGACATATTAAAAGAATCATCCTCATCATGCAGTTAGACCAGTGAGTGTGTGCTGGAAAAGACATAGTCTAATGGATTCATCATTTAAGGAGTTTGATGAGCACCACACATGATAAGTCATAACATGCATTGAAGACTCTTCTTCGGGGTTTCCATTGAATTTTGGAATTTCAAAGGGTCACATAGGTTAATTCCATGGATTTGAGGAGGCACGAGAGTAGGTTCTATATAATGATTAGTAACCTAGTGGGATGGAATGACCACCATAAATATGTGACATTAGTGATGTGGAAAATATCGATAGAGTAGCAATAGTAGATGTTGCCAAAACTGTAATAGACGGTACAGCCAGAGATGTTGACTCAGCCATGGTCATACAAACCAATGTATACCCTATAGGATCGATGTGAACTCAAATTGAAACAGGATCAAAAGAAGCAGTGTAAGTCAACCAAGGAATAGTCTTGTAAAGATAAAGCCCTGGTCCAAAGTGGGTTGGAGTGGAAGGGTGTGTTTCTTGTTGAGGTTCTTCCTCAATCGAAATCAAAACAGGTGGAAGAAATTCATCATCATGCCTGAGATATATTTCAGGTCGTTGACTGCACGAAAGGGGAGACTCAATGGCTGCGATTGACTGTGGAGTGACCGATACAAGAACAACTTCTAATTGTTCGAATTCAGGATTTAGATGTTCTAGTAAAATAATGATGGGATCTAGATCAACTTCTAGTTGAAAAACTTTGGGTTCGAGAGGTATGGTCTCACTGATTGGATGGATAATGTCCACAGGTATCTTTTGAGGACTCCATTTCAATGACAGTGGATAAACTAGGATGTGTAGAAATGATTTGAGACGAATCTGGTTTATGTGATGAAGATGACATACTAGAGGTACTGATGGCATTGGTTTTGATAGAACGAGGTCGCCTTCGCCGACCATAAATGGCTTCCGGTGGTAAATGTGGTTTAAGTGCTATTATACGTGAATTATGGGGAAAGGAATGTTCTTCTTCCATGATCTGATTGAATTTATTACAAAAATAAAAAATAAAATAAAAGGGTAATACTAGGCAAAAGGCTTATCAAGTAATTGTTAACTGCAGGTAATCTCCCCAAATTTTGTGTTCGGTGTAACATAAGTTACAAGGTGGGCTACTTGGTTACCTATGGATGGTAAGAAACCTAAATTTTTCCTCCCAAATATACCCGAAGGTACATGGAGGCCCAAGTCTGTATTAGTGCTATCTAATGTGAAACCGCACAATGAGAGCACCCCCTTATACTTTTCGTACTAGAAAATTGCCCTATATACCCGAAGGTACGTCGACGAGCTCCGATATACTTACATACGTGGAGTGGATTTCACACTCAGAATGTATCACAGACAAGTTAGCGATATTTTCTATGTCTAATGACGTCGGACCACGCATCTAGCCTAGACCTTATAAGTGTTATTGTTAATGTTACAATTCTTTCTTAGGTTGATTGAATTAAATTTTATGTTGATCTTCTTTAAAAGTTTATCTTTTAGGTTCACCATGTGATGTAATGGCAAATTCATAAAATGCAAATTAAATGATAAACAAAATTTTCAAATTAGCTTTTTCAATGAAAATCCTAGCTACTCAGGGGAAAGAGCAATCGCATTTTGAGCATACAACAAAGAGCACAAACTAAATGTAGATTTCCTTAACTTGTTCCTATGCAACACACACAATTCTCTAGATGCACATGCATGTTTTTCTTTTCAGTTCTATTTAATTAGAATGAGATAAAGGAAAATAAATGCAAAAATCAATAAAAAAATGTTTTCTTTTAAGAAACGAGGAATGAAACAACAATTTCTCTTACGAAAATGAAGAATCAAACTACAATTTTCCTACAGGAAATGAGGAATGAAACAACAATTTCCTTTTCAAAAACATAACTGGTCTAATGAAAAATTAACTACTTTGAATTTGATTTTCCAATGATAAAGAAAATAGCTAATGAAACATTTAACAAATCACTTTTCAAAGAATGAAGAATAGGAAATTTTACTGGTCTCTAACAGTAATCAGACATCTGAGAATACAACAGACAATTGGCTAAAACTGAAAGCAAAGAATTTTTTTTATGGAATTTGGTTGGCTATGTTGGGGTCTTGTGATTTCGCCGATTGGCATACCAAATGACACGGCAACATCGGAACCACTTCGGAATCCTAGGATCTAGCCCTCCTAGATTCAGAGAGGGATCTCTCTATATGTGTTTTAGAATGATATGCATATAGACTCATGATATGATATTAGGCTAGTTATGAAGCATAAGGGATTTTTTTGTTTCTGGTTGGGGATCATTAATTGAGAAGGTCATGTGAAGTGAAGGAGGAAATAAGTAGAAGGATGTTTCAGCATGGGAAGATAGGTCAAGAAAAGGTGTCAACCCATTGGGCTATGGAGTCATAAAAGGGTTTACTTGCCCAACAGCTATTCAAGGGTTTCCATAGGGAAATTCATCTATATCAAAATATCTCTTTAAGTTGAGTTTGTGGTATGAAACATTAAGAATTTTGGTGAAAGAAGCAAAGCTAATAACCAACTAGGAATCTATTAACTTCACTACACAAGAAAAGCCTTTCAAGGTGACTGATTTGGGAGCAAGCCAAAGGATAGGGCAAACCATAGACTTCTCTGGGTAAACTCCTACTAAAGCCAACTTCTAAGACAAAAATCCAGTAATCTTCTTGAATACCTTCAGAAAGTAGAAAACATTTAAGATAAACATAAAAAGTAGCCTAATATCAAGTAAGGACTTTGAACCTATCCTACTTTCGACATACTCTTAAGGGAAATCTTCAAAACAGTTGTTTAAGACTAAACAAGGGATAGGGCTAACCATAAACTTCCTTAATTAGGACTCTACTTAGCATGCATTGAAAAGATCATTTGAGAATGAAGATAAACATAAAGAGTAGCCTAAGATCAAGTAAGGACTTTGAACCTATCCTGCTTTCGGCATACACTCAAGGGAACTTTTCAAAGCTAGATGTTGGAGAAGAAACTAGAGGACAAGGCTAACTATAGACTTCCCTAGTTCAACTCTACTTAGCAAACCTTTCAAGAACATTCAAGAATAGAATCTCAAGTTCTACATTGCAAGACATGGGATCACCAACATTCCTTGAATGGTTATACTCTATTGATTCATTCTCAAACACACATTTAGAAGAAAACATAAAGATAAATCTTATTAGTCAGAATTAGGGTACTTTAGAAGTAAATCCTAATCTATATTTTCTGCTCTTTATCAGAGAAAATGGACAGTATGGAAAACATAAGGAGAATAACAATTACAGTAAGAAAAACATCACCAATAATATAGACCAGGATCCTGTGAATCTGATTGTTTATTTGATGTGCAAGACCAGTCACATACTTTAAGTCCAATGGGTTTCTACAGTCCAATACCTCTCTTCCCAGCCTACTATATTACAACTACTCAACTACTTCCACTTAATAACAGTTCAAACAATCAATAACTTTCCAACCCTTTACAATGAAACTTCAAAGAGTATTTATAGGAGAATGATGAGGAGAAGTGAAAGAAGCGGTCTTAATGATCATTTAAGATAGAATAGATGTGCATTAGATGATCCATTCTACTCAATGAATGCTATATTAACTTGTGAACCACTCTAGTTGCTTTTGTTTGACTTTGGGGCATATCTGGTAGGCTGGTAATAACTTTGGATTGTGTGCTTTTGGAGATATCTTCTGACTGCAGTAACTCTATCTTGGCTTCTGGGACAAGTTAGGTGAAACATTTAGTTTTAAGGCCACCCATGCCTTTATAATAACTACCTTGACAGTTTATAAAGAGGTTCAGTCATCCAGATGGTTTTCAAGGTGTCTTTGAAGGGAAAGTAGGCCACAGGTGTCTTTTTGATCTGTAGAGAAATAAATAGCCTTGAATATCTAGCATTGAAGGCTGTTTTTATGGATCTGTCTGTCTTCAGCACTTTAACACTAATTTTGTCTTCATCTAATTGTTGTGTATAGGTGGCTTGCGCTAGAGGGCTCACTGTGTCACCAATGCCCATGACGCATTGGTTAAAACTTGACTATTCGACCCTTTATGTCCCTTTCTGCATTGAATTCGGCCACAAAGTATCGTCATCCTTGGTCTCTGCAACTAGATTTGTTGTGGGATGAATTTTTATTTTAGAAGCGCCATTAAACTTGCAAAAAACACTAAAACCTGTTAAATAAAACCTGCACGGGGGCTTAAACTGCTTCAGAAGGCTCGAGCGAGGGCAGAGGAGCTTTGTAGAGGAAGGAAATTATAGGGAAGGGGTTCCATGGTGAAACCATGAAAAACCAGGGAAAATTTTGAATCTGGCGCGAAAATGGCGATGAGAAATTTTGCGTAATACCAGCGTGGTATTCGCGCGACGGTCAAGCGGTAAATGGTTTTGGCTGAAATTAACACGATGAGGTTCAGGCGTTGACACCTGTCCACCTCAAAACTGCCAATTTCATGTTGAAAATGGGGTTTAAACAGTTATGGAGAAATGAGTGCAAAGATTATTGTGGGCTGTTAGATCTGGGGGATCCAAATCTACGGCAGAGGGTTAACACAACAAGGAATATGTGTGGTTGGGGGGACCGGCAGTGACGTTATATACTTTGTCGGGTAGCAGGATGTTAGATGCGTGGGGAGAAAGTTGCAGTTGAGTGGTGACCGTTGATCTGGGAGGAATGGATGGATCAGATCAAACGGGAGGATATATAAGGCTGGCAGGGTGGAAGAAAAGGGGGATCAATGCGAGCCGTTGGATTTGGGAGATCCATGGTGGGGATTAACTTGGAGAAGCGAAGATTAAAGATGGTGGATGAGGGGTCAGGGGGATGGTGAAATTATGATGAAGCGAGGACCGTCAGATCGGAAGTGAGATCAATGGTGGGGATTAAAGCGGGAAAGTGCATCAGTGGGGGAAAATGGAATGGGACGCGAACTTTGGAAACTGCGAAAGTGTGACAGCCATTATATCTCGAAGGAATTGACAGAGGAGATGCGATCGGGGTTTCGCATATTGGTGGAGAAAAGGAGTGCGGGAGCGAGAACTTTGGAAACTGTGATGGCTGATAGCCGATGGGCTTAATGCTTGGTCACAGGGCATGGTATAATGTAGAGAAAGGGTCTAGGGTTTAAGCCGAAGGCACTTAAAGCCTTATGTATAAAAAGGGGCGGAAAGGATTAAAAACAAAGGTTTTTAAAGCTTTTTGAGGGGTTCTGATAGAGTTAAAAAAGGGGTTTAAAACCAAATAAAGAGGGTTTATAAGGTTTAAAAGGGGATTTTAAGGAAGTGAAGGATAATTAAAAGGAAAAAAGGGAGATTTTAGTAGAGGGGAAAGATTATTTGAAATGAGTGATAGTGAGTGAAATGAAGGGTTCTTGGAGGCATGAAATGGTGAAGATTGAGGCCTTGTAAACAGTTTCTTTTTGAAGTAATAGGCTATTTTGAAGGATTTTCAAGTGGAAAAATTAGCAAGATGGGTCTTATGAAAAATATTGAACACAGTAGACTTCAAGAACTCACAGATTTGCTTCAAATTTATTTCTTGAAGGCTAAAGACCTGTTTTATCCATCTTTGAATATGTCAAAATTATGGATGGCTAACAGGCTAAGGAGGGAACATAGCCTCTAAGGGGAGATAATGCATTGTAGTGCACCCCTGAATGGAACAAAGTGCACTGCATTGCATTGTAGCCTGACCAATAGTGCATTGGGCACAGCTAAGTTTGAGAAACAAGCATCTAAACACACTTCTAATGCAATTTGTTCATTCAAATGACTGATAAAAGGAAGTAGATGCTACTGATGATGGTAAACATAGGAAAAAACACCAGGAATGATGGGATTATCCCCAGTGTAGTCACCAATTTGTTATACGGAATTCTAATATACGAATAAATTAGATTCCCTGAGTGTGGTGTTCCTTCACTCAGAACAATAAAAGAAAGATAAATGTTATTTTATCTAAGACAAATAGATATATAGAAATGAAAGAAGCCTACTTGTGATCCTTTTCACTCTCCTTCTCCTTCTGTCACTATTTCCATCGCTCTCAATCCAACCAAAGCCGCTAGATCGATTTGTGCAATCAAAGAAAGAGAACAACAAACAACATGAAAATATACAAGTATCTACTTATATTAATAAAATAAAACTGGTTAGTTCTCAAAATTCATACATCATCAAGAATACATTTCACAAGATATAAACATATGTACGAGAAAATGAACAAATATCTTTATTAAGAAAGTAGGAGGAGAATATTACAACCAATAGATTGATTTGTCATCAACCTGCTCCAACTTCATTCCATCCTCATCGCATCAAGAATCATCTCAGCAACATATCAATACTGCTATCTATTATCAATTGAGAATCCAACCGCATAACTTTGCACAAAATTCTTCCTTCCTTAGCACTTAGATGAGTGCTCAATTTATAGGGAAACTAAAAGTACTTTCTCATTGAACGAATTTATAATAATAGGTGAGAAATTTTTCCAAGTTCAGAGGTGGTGAATGGACACTTCGAAGTATGACACCTATGGACTCTTCTAGAAGGCACTAACCATGTGGAGATTCCTGGAACAATGATGATTTCGCTCCTAGGAGACCAACGCACCCTTGAGTGTCGAGAAGTGCACTGCAGTGCACCCTTGCATGGAGGAAGTTGCACGACAACGCAGTTAGGCCCTTATAGAGGAGGGTTGGTAATTCAATGGGTCATATAATATATACTTAAAACCTTGTAAATCTCACAATTTAAGCCATAAAAATCATACCTTCACTTAGGGAATATAGCAACTAAATTAAGGGGATGATAGAACCTATTCATTGGTCCAAGGGGATGATGCCCAATTTGACCAGGTCTTGGGGGATGATGCCTAAATTGACATATAACAAAAATGTTATGTAGATATTCTCATGCATTATGTTAAAAAATATTTTTGGAGCTATAAAATCCTCAAAATCTAGTGTTATACTTTTTCTTGACATCCATACACAACAATCTTCCAAACTTCAGGTTGCATGAAGAGTTGTTGAAAACAAAAATTCATGCAACATGCTTCACCTTCATTCTTAAGATAAGCATATCCACATTCTGTATTTATTCTAAAATTTTGGACCCTTGAGAAAATTCTCAATTGATAAAAGAACCAGTGCCTAGGACATTCTCCAAATTTTTAAATATTATTAAAATGTTGTCCACAAAAAATATTCCCTTGTGTGCAATGATAAATTAATTTTGGAGATAAATTTTATTACCTAGATTGGCCTTGTTATACAACCACCCCACAAAATAGAGAAAAGATAGATCAACTAATTGAGAAATAACCTCTTCGAGGGGGAAACCTCCTTTACATTACATAAATGAACAATTCCTGGATGATAAAAATAACAAGACCTCCTTTGTATATATAGGAGTCTAAGGGGTCACAATATAATCAGATACTACATAACAATAATAATGTAAGGGCACAATAATAATGATAGTGGGCTTCTATGGGGCACAACAATAACAATATGGGGGATACATGGTCGCAAAAATAACAATAAGGGAGATACACTAAAAGTAACAATAGGGGGGCTACATTAGTATTATAAGGACCTAACATGCCCTTCTCCTTCAAAAAAGTGTTGTCCTCAACTCTTATGTAGTTCTAGGTGCTTCTATATAAAACTCTCTTCCTCCCATGTGGAATATTCAGTGGCTAAGTTCTTCCACTTAATGAGATACTCTGAAATTGATCAATTTTGTAGTCGTCGAGTTCTTGTTTCCGTGGATGCTTTAGGCTGAAATATGATTTTTCCTTCGTTGTCAAGTTTTGGCAACATTGTTTGAGCTAGAAGCTTGTCACAATAACCTTCTTTAAGCATCAAACATGGAAAACTAGGTGTAATCAAGAACATGCAGGTAGCTCCAATTTGTATGCCATAGTACCAATATTTTGCAACACCTTTTAAGGACCATAGTACTTAGGTGATAATTTATTATCCTTCTTAGCTTTCTTGAGGGACATTTTTTTTGTATGGTTTTATTCGTAAAAATACCCAGTCGCCTACATCAAAACTTCTTTCACTTTGATGTTGATCCACCTAATATTTCATTCGAATCTGCACCAAAGTGAGGGTATCCTTTAAGAGTTGGAGAACTTCTTGTTGATGCTCTGTGTGATATTCCATTGCTTGAACCTTAGAATTTTCTCTTAAATTTGATGTGATGTATGGTGGACGATATTCATAAAGTGTCATAAATGGGGTCATTTTTGTTGTAGTATGAAAGGAGTGTTATACCACCATTCAGTTAGAGGTAACCACTTGACCCATTATGTTTTTTTATCAAATATAAAGCAATAAATATATCCTTCCAAAAAAAAATTCATTGTCTTATTTTTCCCATCAGATTGAGGATGATAAGATGAGCTATGAGCTAGTTGAGTGCCAAGACAAAAAAAATATTTTTTTCCAAAAATTTATACTGAAAATTGGATCTTTGTCACTTACTATAATATTTTGGTTTCCATGAAGATTTTGAATTGTTTCCATAAATGAAATAGCAAGTGTACTACCTTTAAAAGGATGATATAATGCACAAAAGTGTGCATACATGGTAAGTCTATCAACTACCACCATGATGACATTATTTCCTTCATACATGGGTAAAATTGTGATAAAATCCATTGAGATCTCCTCCAAACGCTAACTTGGAATGGATAAAGGTTGTAACAGACCTGGGGTATTAATTGTCTCAACTTTATTTTGTTGGAAACCCAAACATTCTTCCACAAACTTTTGAATATCAGATTTAAGGACATCCAAAAAACATTTTTTTGTTGATCCCATGGTAAGTTTTTAAAAATCCTTAGTACCCTCCTAAAGTAGAGGTGTTCAATTCAAAAATAATAATTTTTTTGAGTTGGGAATTCTTACAAAGATATAAGTGACCTTTGTACCATAATGAATCATTTTTCCATCTAAATGTATCAGATGTACTAGGATCTTGTTGCAACTTTTGAATGATTTTCCACACCTCTTCATCATTCTTCCATTCATCCATTGCTTCATTTATGCATTCATGTTGAATAATAGAAATGGCACAAAGAAATGCTTCCACATCCTCATCCTTTCTTGAGAGTGCATCTACAACAAAAATTTTCTTCCTTTTTTTGTAGATGATTTCAAATTCATAACCCAACATCTTTGTGACCCATTTTTGCTGCTTTTCTGAAGATAATATTTGTTCCAAAAAGTATTTAAGACTATTATTTTCTTTTTTTACCTTGAAGTGTCTTCCCATTAGGAAAGGTCACCATTTCTTTAGTGCATGTAGTATTTCCAACATTTCCTTATAATACACAGGTTTATGTAAATACTTTCCTCTCATTGGACAAATTTAAAAATAAATGGGTCTTCCTTCTTGAATTAAAACTACACCAATTCCATTTCCTGAGGCATCACATTCCACAATAAAGGTTTTCATGAAGTCTGGCCTAGCTAAGACTGGTGTTTGGCACATTGCCTCTTTAAGATGTTCAAAGCCCTTAGTTTCTTCTAGAATCTAAGAAAATTCATGTTTCTTCAGTAATGATGTTAAGAGGTGTCACTATTCTCCCATAATTCTAAACAAACTTGCGATAATACCCTGTAAACTTGAGAAATCCTCGAAGATGATTTATGGTTGTGAGGATTTTCCATTCCTTAATGGCTCTAATTTTGTTAGAGTCTATCTTAAAACCCTCATGAAATATAATATGACCCAAATATTCCACATATTGTACTCCAAAGAAACATTTGGAGGTATTTGCATATAATTATTTCTCCTCCAATAGTTTGAGCACCCTCTCAACATGTAGAACATGATCCTTACAAGATTTGATGTAGATCAGTGTATCATCAAAAAATAATAACACAAATTTTCTAAGGAAGGGTTTGAAAATGGAATTCATCAAACCTTGAAATGTGGAAGGTTCATTAGTAAGTCCAAAAGGCATGACAAAAAATTAATAATGACCCTCATGAGTTATGAATGCTTTTTTCGGAATGTCTTTAGTATTCATTCTAATTTTATGATATCCTAAATGACGATCCATCTTGGTGAAGTAAATTTCTCCATGTGATTCATACAAAAATTCATCAATGAGAGGGACGAGAATTTTATATTTAATAGTAAGCTTGTTTAGATCCTATAATTCGGAAACATATGCCATGATCCATCCTTCTTTTGCACCAATACTACTTGAGGAGAGAAAGAACTTTGATTAGGTTGAATTATACCAACCTCTAGCATTTCTACAACCATACGTTCAATCTCACTCTTTTAGGCATATGCATATCTATAAGGCTCAATACTTGGAGGACCACTTCATGGAATCAAATGAATAGCATGATCATGATCACAAATAGGTGGGAGGCCTTTAGGAGTATCAAACACCCTTGAATCATTCTTTGAGAATTTTTGGAGATCCAAGGAAATGGATGATTTCGATGTTTGAACCTCTAGCAAGCATAATTGTTCAATTAGGCCTCGATGTTATTTCTTCACAAAAATTTTCATGACATTAGAGCTTATTATATTTCTTGGTTTCCCTGTGATACCCATTAATTCAACTTCCTTTATTTCTTAAAAATATTTCAAGAAAAGTTATTGAAAATTAAAAATTATTTTCCCTAAATATTGTAACCATTGGACTCCTAGTACAACATCATCACCACCCATTGGAATGGAAAGCATTAGAAAATTTAATAAATATTTCCCCATGGTTATATTCATATTATGACACTTTATAGAGCAATTTATATTTCCCCATTTGTAACCATGACTTGACACTTTGGTGCTGGATATAGGAAGAAATTCAATTCCTTGTCTATCTTACAATGAATAAAATTATAGATATTACCAAAATAAATCCACACTCTTACCATTTTATTCTTATATATCCTTTTATCTTCAAAGTTTGAGGAGTGTTAATTCCTATCAATGCATTACTAGATATGGTCGAATTCATTTCTTCTTTATCTGGGGTTGGTTCATGGTGCATATCCTCCTCTTTTGATCTTTCTTTTTCCTTTTCTTCATCCTCTTCACAATCATGTAAAATAATTTCTTCTCAACACACTTATGACCTTTAGTGTATTTTCTATCACAACTATAACAAATCCCTTTTGCTCCTTCTTCCTCCAATTGTTTTGGTATCAACTGTTACACCATTTTTTGGTCATCTAACATGTTACTATTAGATGGACCTAAGTACACCATGTAAGACCAATTTTACACTAAGTAAAATTGCTTTCACTATGAAAAATAACTTAGTAAAACACATTTATTAAGTTGTTTATGGTCTAAATAGGAAACCCCATGAGAAAATATTAAATAAATCCACATTTGTTTGATTTTCCTCAAGGAATAATTCATTAAACAATAGTTTAATTAATATTCCTAGTCATATTTAACCCAAAATAGGAAAATTAATTAGATAAATAATTATTTATCTTATTATTTTCTAGGAATAATTATTTAACCCTATTTAAATAATATTCCTTGTTAAATTTGACTAAATCACTCATAAATAGTTAAATAAATCATTATTTATTTAATTATTACTCATCCACATCCTTAAAATGATAAATAAATCATTTATTTATTTATTATTTACTAATAAATGGATTTGACCCAAGTCAAATTCCTTTTCCCTCCAACAAAAATAATAAAATATTCCATAAAAGTTGGATCTTGATTTGGTTAATAATATTTTAATTATGCACCAATATCTAGACTAACTCAATATTTTGTTATAAATAGAAGGGTTTTTCCATTCATTAATCACCTTTTGTTGCCTAAGATCACTCTGGATCTATACTTTTGGTTTGACTTTGATCCACCATCATTGTCGTATTTCTCCATCCTTTTGCTTGTGAGCTCCCTTTGAGTTCCTTTTTTATCTAGGTTTTCTACACCATCAAGAGAGAGGAATTTTAGATCTGAAGTGCTGAGGACTTACAAGAACCCATCCCATTGAGGAGAACTGGTAAAATCCTTCTATGTTTTCCTCCCAGGTGCCCTTAATATAAAATTCATTCAACATATTCTTGTCTTGTCTATTGGATGCATGGAGTAAATCTTGTTTTATTTACAGCTTAATGTCTTTTGATGCATTGTTCTATATTTTTGCAGCATTTGTCTTGATCAACTAATTGTAGATCTAAAGATATTAGCAGCCATATTTTTTTGTTAGGGTTGTTTTTTATGTGCAGCTAAAGTGGTCTTTTTTCGAACACTTGCAATTAAGATTCATACTAAAAACTGGTGACTCCACACGGGTTTACGATTACGACCACTGTCATTTTTATGATTCTTGCATATCCAACTGCTTAAAACCCTATGATTTCTCTTCAGCCTCTTGTTTTTTCTTTTATGATGTTGTTTTCAACCTATAAAACCCTAAAATAGTAAAAATTATAACTTCCGTGTGTTTTCGGACCTATTGCGTAGGTGACAGACATCAACCGCAGCTAAAACGACACTTTTTATTGAAATCTACCGCCGAGAGTGGCGAAAGTGCAGATCACACTTTTTGGCCCTAAACCTGTGACCTTGAGCTTCAGGATGCACTTTTCAGCCCAAAAAATGCGACCTCTGCTGAAAATAGGTCAGAAACTGCGACCTGGATTTTTTGCGGGAGTTTTTATGAAAGTTTTCTGGGTTTGTCTGGGCCTCTGTTCAGGGTTGTCTAACCTTTGTCTCCGCCCATTTTGGACCTGTACTTGTTATGTTTTACTCAAATAAGTGGGAACCTTGCCCCCTAGGGCTTCAGTACCCTCCACACTTTGTGGAAGAGTTTTAGCTGCTGCAGGTTGTCTGAAATTTTCAGTGTTTAGCCATTTTTTAGATCTGATACCTCACCTTCATATCCGCTTCAAATTGGCTTTTTATCCATCCAAATCACCTCATTTAGCTTTGTTTTGGTTTTCCTATAGGGTTCACTCCGTTTCCCTCTAGGAAATATCCTTTCACCACCTCATTTACAGCAATCTTTCCTCTGATTTGTTGATGTTTTCTGCACCACTTTCCAGTAGATTTTGACTTTTAGATCCCTGTCCCTCCCAACCTTAGATCTATTGGCTATTTTTGTGTGTTTTGACTATTTTTTTTCTTTCCTATAGACTACTTGTTGAGAGGCCCGCCTCCTTAGGTTTGGATTATTGCATTATTAGTTGTTTATTTACTGTTATTTCAGTTACACAACACACTTTTTATTTTTCTCTACAAACTTCTGGGTTTAAAAATTAAAATTTACACACTTTTCACACACACCCTAAGTGAAAAAGGGCTTGGTTAACACCGCCAAGAAAAGACTCTAAAACATTGAAATCAATTGATCCTGCACCTCTTCACCCTTGTTTCGACATTGTAATTATTTGATCCTACACCTCCTTGCCCTTGTCGATCTCTTTTTCCTTTATGTCGTGTTTGTGTCATCACCATTGCGCCACCAAGGAATTTATCTCGAAGAATTCTTGGCCTTCATCCTCAGTTTCTGGTAGGAAGACTTACTCCTTCACGTAGGATTCGAGTTAGTCCTCCTCCGAGTCCACACTCTGACTCTTCTTCTGGTTTATTGGGTTCTCCTTCCACCCTTGGTTCTCCTCCTGTCACCTTCACCATGTTTGGTTCAGGACCTAACGCTAGTGGTAGCCCTGGCCCTGATGCTGGGAATATTACTAGTGGGACTGCAACAGGAACTCTCTCGGCTGCTCCCTTGCTCCCGTATATGGCAGGCCTCAATCTTCCTGATTTTGAACAATTGATAAATGACCCTATACACCATGATGCTAGTTTGCTTGCTATGCCAACCAAGCTCCCTTCTGACATCCCCAAGTTTGAAGGCCTTACTGGAGAAGATCATACAAATCATGTTTGATCTTTCCACATGTGGTGTTCATCTAACTCCATTACCAATGACTCTTTCCATCTTTGGTTGTTCCAACGTACGCTTACAAGCAAAGCTTCTAAGTGGTATGTTGATCAGGTTGCATCCTCGCATACCACCTTTGTGACTCTTGCTCGGGATTTTCTGTCTTATTTCCAGCTTTCTGTTTGTTATGACACTTGTACCGAACTTTTGACTTCTTTCCATCAATTGTCTACGACCCGCCTATCTGATCATGTCCAGGAATGGCAGAGAAGAAAGAGCCTATGTCGAGCCCCTACCTTCGAAGACCGTGTCTATATGGATTGGTTCCTTAGATCTCTCTTTCACCCTATTAGCAAAGATGTTGCATTGCATTTCCCTCAAACTGAAGAAGCCACTCTCCAAATTGCGTTAAAATATGACCTGATCTACGCTCAATCGAGTTATGTTTATATAGTTCTACCTGATCTTCCTAGACTTGGTGGTGCCAATGCACCAGGGGCATCTCATGCCACTAATGGTATCGTTGGAGCTCTCTCTCATCCATACGCTTAGCCTCCCATGGGCTATGGTTTTCCTTAGGGGGGGCTAGCACCTCCTACACTTTTCTGCCTCCTGGTAGCATGTATCTAGGATACGGCATGCCTCCCCCTTTTTCCCAATCTCCTATTTACCACACTGTTACCCAACCTCCTTATTACCCGTAACAACAGCCTGGTGCTCCAGCTCCTCTAGCATTAGCACATCCTCCTCCCTTTCCTTCTCAACCCCCACAACAGCAGCCACTACCCCCTCAGGGGCAGGTGTATGCACAACAGGGCGCGACTAATCCTCCTCCATCCAAAAAGAAGAGGAAAGACACTCAAAATCAATCTATTCCCAGTAATCCTAGACCTAATCCTCAAAATAATGCCCCTAACACTGCTAACCAGCAATAGGGCACTCAACCCAAGAAGGACAGGCTTGTTCGCACAAACAAGCCTTGTTCTTGTTGTGGTGTTTATGGTCATTACACACATGATTGTCCTCTTTTTCCATAGATGAAGCAAATGTGGGAGTCTCAAGCAACATTGTGAGGACAACAAGCCTCCCCTTCTGTCCCTCCCAGTGTTGCACCTAGTCAGCCGACTGTGCTTACTAATCCTTTCCCTCAACAAGGATTTGTGGCTACCTAACCACCTGAAGGTCAGGTGGCCACTCAACCTCTTCCATCTGGTACCTCCAATTACCATATTCTCATGATGAACTCGATCAACCTCTAACCATGTAATCAATCGTCGTACCTGGCCCCATCAGTACACCAAGCCTCCCACTACATTTGTCCCCGAGCCACCTCCTTCAGTTTCTACAGAGCCTCTTTCGACACCATCATAGGGCTACTGATCCCCTACCTTCAAGGCAGAGGTTTATACCAAGATCTCTAAGGGACCACTATGCCGAAATGTTGCTTCTGGCAAAGCTGCCCATTTGTATAGTATAATAGATGATTTGGTGCAATCTCCTGCTGCCATTTCAACGCTGGAACTCCTCCAGTCACGCCCTTCACAACGAAAAGCTCTACTATCTTCCATGGGTGTTGTAGATCCTTCCGATGATTGCTTGATCTTCTTCGATGTTGACCGGTCAGAACATCCTCCTCTTCCTGCTTCCGTCGCCTTCCAAATCCTAGTCAAGATCCAGAACACCAATGTTTCTTGGTGCATCATTGATGAGGGGGAATCCACTTGTGTGATGTCCGCTTCAGTTTGGAAGCAACTTAGATCACCTAAGTTGGCTCCTTACACGATCACTCTTCAAGCATGGGATGGCCACACCTCCCAGCCCAGTGGCCTATTCCACAATTGTCCTATTACTCTTGCGAGAAATATTGTTTCTGTTGATGTAGAATTCATAGATGCCCCCTTAGATTACAACATTATATTGGGTCCTAAATAATAATTTATGTGATGTTTTACTTCCCCATCTGTGGTTCACCGTAAGATGTCCTTCCCTCATAACGGAAAGATAGTCACCATTAACCAGTTGACATATTACGAACCGAAGTCTCAGACCTCTCCTGAGTCCATCATCTCTTCGGTGGCCAATAAGCAAATCTTCTATCCTTTGACCAGTGTCTCACTCGGAGTCTACAAATATTCCTCATTGCTTGGTACATTCCTTGGTCTTCCTCCTCCTATCTCTGATCCCATCTCATAGAATGTTTTCATGATAAAATCATCTCGGGCTACCCTAAAGCGGCCTGCTTCAGCTAGTCAGCAGCCTCCTCGCCCTCCACAGCCTACTCCTAGCCCTTCGATTCAGACTTCTGTACCTACTCCTCCTAGTCCTTCAGCTGGTATCCATGAGCCTCTTTACCCTCCTGGAACGGTTCCTCTAGGCCTTAACCATCTTGGAGTCGTCCCGCCTGGCCATTACCCCTCCGGTCAAATACCGTTCCTAACTCCCCCCCCAAGAGTGTACACGGTACCTGTCATGGCTACCCTCTCTCTCCCTAACTTGACCCTTGGGATTTCCGTCTGGTACCTTGACCCTCCAGCCGCTACCCCACCTGGTTAACCCAAATCTTATCTTTCTTTGACCCTGTTTTAACTAGTCCTCATGACTTCTTCCACTGCAACCGTGCCTCAACCACCTCAACAAAAACCACCTCCTGTTATGACCGCCTCAGGTAGGAAGGGCAAAGCTCGCAAAAGGGCCTCAAAGGACAAGGTTGCCCTGACTGAACCTGCACCGTCCCTGCCCACAAATCCCTGTGCTTTGTTCGATGTCGTCGGCCATGCCACCCATAAATTTCCTGCACTGCCCTGTATCAAGCCCATGGTTAAAGTTGCGTTCCCTGAGTCTACGATCCCTGAACCATCTGTTTCTTCCTCGACTGTAGCCAAGAACCCTAAAACTATTCACATCAATCAACCTTGTGCTTTGTGTGATCTCCATGGCCATTATTCCCACCATTTTCCCCGCCTTATGCATTACCATGCCTCTTTAGAGGTAGTTTGAGAGTACGAGGTTGAACATAACCAATCCGCCTCTCCCGTACTTGTGCAATATGCTGCAAGCTAGACTAAGGATTTACTCACTCCCATTGACATTCCCCCTCCTGATGTCGAGATGATAGAGCCTGTGGCCACCATCCTCTACCTATCATCATCCATGAGACCCTCGATGGAAGCTCCCTTTGAATCTTCCCCTGTTGTTTCGTTTAACCTCCCTTCAGCAATCATGCTAGGCTCAACATCAGTACATCCCTAATCTGCTTGTTCTTCCATCATCCCCCATGACGATGCGCATGTGAACCTTTCTTCTCATGATGATGAGTCAGGTAGCTTCGCTGCGTCATGAGGTCTCCCTTCCTCCAGTCACTCCATATTCTATTGTGATGATGACATCATGGAATTCTTTTCCACCCCTGAATTCAACTTTCCTGCCCATAAATGGGATTGCACCATCTGTGTCTATGGTGACTTTCACAGCCTGAGCACAAGCTACACCTCTGGTAGCTCCCACAATCGACCTCACCATCGACGTGTGAGTAGTAGATATCCGACCAAGATCACTCCCTCTTGCGAAGTGCGTTCGATTTCTACTTTGTGCTCAAGTTTCCAGCATTATTCATCATCCTCCCATTTATTTTCTTGTGGAACCTTTTAAATGGACCTCCCATCCACACCTTATATTAGTTTTTCTGATGGTGCAAGTGGCTACTCCCAGAATCTAGCCTCGACAGGTTGGGCCATTTTTAGCCCTTTTCATTTTCTTGTTCTCTCGAACGGTGTGTGAATTGATGATGCTACCAATAATCAGGCCGAATATGATGGTGCAGTACGAGGTTTATTATCCTATGCCCTTTCACATCGCATCCTCCACCTTCATGTTCGTTTAGATTCCCTGCTTCTTTTCATGCAATCGAATGGTGTGTATCGTGTGCACAATGCTATCCTTTTTAGAAGATATTTGCGAGTGAAGCTTTTGATGCGTGAATTTGAAATCATTACATTTAGTCATGTACCTAGAGCACAAAATCACTATGTAGATATCATTGCAAACCATATTCTATATTTACATTTAGCACACGCATTTAACACAAGACAATAACATAAAACTATCAAAATGGTGCATATCCATAATATGTGTCATATAAAATGTTTTAAATTCCATTAACTCTAATACATATGACATGCCCATAGCATCTTACAAAAACTCAAAACCAAACAGAACATCGCATTTTTACTCGTTATTGATGGCTAGTTTCCTTAGCTTGTAGCTTTCAGAAGCTGATCTCTGCAACCGTCAAATCGTCATCTAGAAAACATGGGAAAACACTACTTACCCCTTCCTCATTTTCTATGATGAGAAAAACCACCGTAAGTCTCATTCCGGTTTCGTTAAAAGTATAAATCAATGGCATTATTGTAGATGTAAAATTATTTGCCGTCATTTACCTCCTCGTCTTCAAGTGCCATTCACTATCCAAAATATCATGTCTGCACTTATCCTCGGTCATATTTTTATTTGAAAATCCATCATTCTCAAGAAAACAATTTCTTTAATCCGTCAAAAAATGTCCTTTAAGTTAGATAGTGGTGTTTAGGGAGTTTTTCCTTAGCTGATATATCCTAAGCCAAAAATCCTATGTCTAGTACTATTTAGCCATGAATATTTCCCTATTCTAAAAAACAAGCCTTAATCTATCCATAGGTCGCACACCACTAAGAGGTCACTTTGTCTCATTTAAGAAGGAGTTCAAAAAATATCCAAATCAGGAAAAGATAAATATGTTCACTATCTGAAGAAATATGCTTAGATCAGGCGAAATCTCCATGAAACACCAAAGGAGCTCTCCAAGGTTCAAAAGCATATGTTTTGCAGACCGTAGGGGTCTAATTAAATGATGATCAGCAGTGCAAGAGAACGGCAAAGTTCATGTTGTGTTCCTTGTTGAAAATATTTCCCATCAATGATCAAGATGAAGAGTCAGAAAGGAGAGCAAGAAGAGTACATGTTATAACCAAAAGCCGGTGAAGAAGAGAGATCACTCATCAAGTCAAAATGAATAAAAAGCACCGAGTAATGTTGATCGCCAGGCAGCGTCGCATAATCTTTCCAAAGGTCATCATCATGTAGGACATAAGAAGACAACTGCTTCTTATGTTACCTTGAACTTGGGATGTGAACATTAGTCTAAAGAAATATCAATATACCTCTAAAAACACAGTCAAGGGAAAAGACAGTTCAATGATACCTATCAGCAGACACTCTTCATGCATTCTTCAAACAAATATACAGAGCAAGACACAATGATTGAAAGTAGATTGAGACTTTGTGTTAAAGAGAACCTCCTTCAAAGAGCAGAAGCTTAGAAACACAATGATAACCTCCTTCAATGATAAGTAGAGGGTTAAAAGATACATTGTTGCGACCTCCTTCACTAATAAGTAGAGGGTCAGCATGTTTTTAAAAAAAAGCAGCTACAGGAGATTATTTTGCACCACCTCCTCCAAAGATGAATAGAGGATACATAGTAGGGTTCAATGTTGTGTTTGATAAAGTTTCTGTTGGAAAGACTAGTTGAGGAATAATGGTGGAGCAAATGAAAGTTTATAGGTTGAAAGCCTATGTTACATCAAAATCAAGCAGTGACATAATGGTTCTAAAAACCTCTGATCTCATTTTTATGAGAGCCTCCTTCAAAGTGTAATCCAAGGATGGAATTTTTGACTAAGAACAACCTCATCTAAATGGTAAGGTGGTAAATTGAGCTAGGTTTAAATTGACCTCTGCAACTGATATAAAGAGACAGTCTGCCCATATCATGTATATGAAAAAGGACATTCTTGTTTTGAAACAAATCCCTTATGGTTTATAAAAAATACTTCCTCCCAGTGATGAAATGAAGGGAGAGCACCAAAGGTCACTTCTAGCTCAGTTAAAGGACAGAGGGCACATTGTAAAAATGGGTGAAACTTTCATTATTTGAAGACCTACTTCACAAAAACAGAGGATTTGCATTGTGGTTTGGAAAGGCTGCAACAATGGTTTTTATAATGATCTCCCTTGTTGAAAAATCAATGAAAAACACAGTTCTTTTTAGCCCCTTTCATAGCAAGCCGAGTTTTATGGTGACCTTTTTGCAAACTAACCGAGACCACACGGTTAAAGAGCCTATTCACTTCATAAAATAGTGAATTGGCATTGTGGTGTTAAGATGGATACAGTAGTGTTTTTGTGGTAACCTTCTTGTAGACTAACAACAGAGAAAAACACAATTGATATAAAGGACCTCCTTTGTGAAAACGACAACCCCTCACCATTGTGCACAAAGTAATTTTTTGAAAAGGAGGGTTACAAAGGCTTTAAAAAGGTGATGTCATATTTTAAATAACAAAGGAGGGGAGGAGTTTTTAAAAAATCTGTATTGAGTATAAAAGGCATGGAGCCAATGTTCATTTTTACTTTGCAAACCGAGCCACTGAGGAAAGAACAAGTATTGAGCAATTTGAATCATTTTTTGAGCTTGATTTTTTGCGCGGCTTGCCTGTACAGTTGCGCGGCACCCCTGTAGGAATCCAACAGAAGTTTTAATACGTGGGTGCGGCACGCCTGTATCGCTGCATGGCACGCCTGTGCCGGCATTCAGCGGGTGCCCAGGGCCAACCCAAAAGGCTTGAACGTGTCGTGTTTTCCCATTCAGAGCCCACCCGAACCATCAACCACCTTTGAACGCCGGTTTGCCGCCCGGGCCAATGCTAAAAAAGGCCCTAAAAAATGGTTGAAGACCGAACTTTGCTCAAGGAAAGTCATCTAAACAACATCAGAGGACATAATTAGCAGGTATTTATTTTCTTCTTCGCCTAAAGTCTTGGCTTAAAAATGATTGAATCAGGTTTGCACAAGGAATAATCACACTCTTACAAGGAAGCCAAACATTGTTAGTGTCAAGAGTAACTTGTCTGTTTAAAAATACAAAGGAATAGTGTTTAAAGAAGGTTTGTTTGTCAGTTTAAAATGGGTCCCTCAAACAGTGATTTTCAAAAGAAGAAACATAGCCATTTTCAAGGATACTTGCATGTTGAGACAACAAAGAGAAGCAGTGATAAAAGAGAAAGACTTGTTTGCCTTTAAGAGAAACAGTGATCATTAAAGAGGGGCAGAGTTTGTTTAGAAGGCCTTTAAATCAGTGGCAAGGAGACTATTGTTTTGGTAAAACAAAATGATCTTCATCCAAAAAGGATTGTTTTGCTAGCCTTAATAAAACATTGATCATCAAAGGGACAGTGATATTTCAAAAGGGAAAACATTGTTGTTTTCAAAGTAGCCTGTTTGCTCAAAAATCACAGAGAAACAGTGGATAAGAAGGAAAAGTTTTAGTATCAAAAGGAAAGGGGACTTGTCTTCATAAACCACAAATAGATTTTATTAAAAGCCTTTTGCTCACAACACAGTTCATAAGAAGGGAGTTTTATTTCACTTAACAAAAACTTGCTTGCCAACTAAGGACAAACTTAGTCTTACAAAGAGGAAAAGGTGTTTTGATTGGGGGCCTTTTTCAGTGATCATTTAAATAGTTTGCCTTGGTGAGTCTGTGAAGGGTATCAGAAGCAAAAATGCCTCCAAAGAAGGACATCAAGATTGGGTATCACAATAGGTATGAGCCTATTACAACTCAGGAAGTGAATGAATCTCCTTCAGTACTCTTTAATTTTCATTAAGTAGGGTGCTTGGAATTTTTCCAAAAATTCCAAGAAGTAAAAAGTCACCTTCCTTTGACACATTTGTTTGCTTTAAGGCTGTAAGAGAAGCATGTCCATCTAGTAGGTCTGGATTTCAAACTCTCTCCTAGGGATATCTCCAAAGCTACCAAGATCCCGTATATCAGAGAAAAGTGGTTCAAACAAACATACCTAGATCTGAATCACTACAAACCCTTTCTAAAACCAAACCATTAGGATGCTTGCCAAGCCATTTTCCCTTTTTCTCACTTTTTGACCAGCTATGCCCCTCTCATGAGAGTCATCATGAAGTATTTCACATGTGAAGGGAGGTTTTCCCAGATTTATGCCTATCACATCAGGCTCCTTATGTATTTCACAAGAACTCAATTGCTGAACCAACTTTTTTTCCTTTATAGAAGCATTGACAAGATGGCCTCTATTGCCCAAAAGAATCCCTCCGCTCAACAACAAGCTTTTCTATTTCATCATTCCCTTATCAAGATCATCATCCTCCATCAACTTGAGAAAAAAGGAGTTTCTTGGGAGTCTTTCATCTCCCATCTTGATTTTTCCATTGCCTCTTCATCTCATGCGCCTTCCTCACCATCCACTCATCATGTTTCTCCTTCTTCTAGTAAATTCACTCCTAAAAGACCAAAATCCCCTATGATTGAGAGTGAAGAAAAGAAGAGGCAAACTAGTCATGAAGAAGGGCAAAGTAAAGACTCTAAGCATGACAAAGGGGGAAGAAGGAAATGATGATGAGAATAGCAGTCATGAAGAGGAACATAATGGCAGCCAACACAGCAGTAAGCATATTAGTGATGAGGGAAAAAATAGTGAAGGAAAAGAACACTACAGTCATGAAGAAAGCAGGGACAGAGATGAGCATAACAGTCCTCAAGATGACAAACAAAGTGGTAGCCAAAAAAATGATGATGAGGGTCATGACAGTCCTCAAAAAGACACTTATGATGAGAAACAAGACAAACCTCAAGCAAGTAGTGACGATGACAATCAAACACCAAACAGTGAGCATTCCAAAGAGGGCAGCATGGAGCAAAAGGACCAAATCAGTGACCATGAGCATCGCAGTGGTGAAGACAAACAAAGAAATCTTCAAATAGAAGAAAACAGTGACAAAGATGAAGCTGGAGCAGATGATGATGAAGGCAGCAAGGTAAAAGACCAAGTTGAGCAAACACAAGTAGATAAACCTCCTCTATCTTCTCCTCCACACAGCAAAGAGCATGTGCTAGCTGCCTCTCCTAGGCAAGGGGCCATGACTCTTCCTCCAAAAGTGGCAAAGCCTAGAAACACTAGATCAGCAAAGAAGAAGACCACTCCAGCAGTGACTAGCAATGTCACAAGAGCGCTAAAGAGTAGAGGCAAGCTACCTAAAAAGAGCATTGTTGAATTGCTAAAGAGGAAGAGGACCAAGAAGTCTATTCAAGGCAAGGGGAAAGAAAAAGAGGAGAGTAGTCATGAAAAGGAAAGGGAGTTTGATATCATACAGATAGATAGTGATGATAGTGATAATGAAGCTAGAATCCTTGAGGCTTTTTTATGAAACAAGGAAGACCAAATTCATGACCTACAATCTGATCTAGAAAGCTCAAAGAACTTCATACATGTTCTATAGATGCAAAACAAACAAATGAGCGGATGCATGGAAGTTTTTGAGGCTCGGGCTTTCAAATACCAAAGGGAAGCATCCAAAGCACAAACCAAGCTTGAAGAGATTATGGGAGAATTTGATAATACTGAAGAAGAAGGGCAGCCAATGAGAAAGAGGCTTAGGACTATGGGACTCAAGAAAGCTTTGGAGAAAAAAAAGGAAGAAGAGGCAGCCCTTATTCGATATTATCCTCTCACTCATTTTCTCGCCCAAGAAATAGAGAATGATAAATAATCATGGCTTGAAAGGGCCAAAAATAATTTGGAGGATAAGTTAGAGAAAGCTAACAGGGACTTGAGTCTACAAAAGAAGATGACCGGGCACTACAAGAAGTTGAACCAATTTGCTCGAAAAAAAGCTCAAAATTGCTCAACAAAGGCTCAAGGCTGCCCGAAAGAGGAACCCGGTAGAAAAAATGGAGAAAGGCACATCAGGGCTTGAAATATTGGCCTCATCTTCTCTACATGTTTCTAAGAACCCATGAGGGGCTTTCTCACCAAAATTGAGCAAATTTTGACAAGATTTTGTTTTTTGTGTTTTTTGGCCATAATTGCACATTATTCAAGGCGCTGCCATGGGTCCTGGGAGAATCCTTAGCTCGTAAAAGTCATTTTTTTGGATGGAATAAATTTAGGGGCAGCTACTCACAAATTCTTAGATCCAAAGGATGTGTTTTGGTCCCCCAAAGAGGCAAAAAACAGTGATTTTTTGACTTTCTGCCTCACATATTAGCAAGGACTACTTTTCTGTTTTTTTCACTCAGTTCAATTTTTGATAGACTTTCTAGCATCAGTTTAGAAAAAATCAAGTAGTTACAGAAATTAGACATCTAGGGCTTTCCAATGAGCCATCACGAGCCTTGTTTTGACATCGGGAGGTCCCTCAAAAGTGGTATGCAAGACAGGAAATTTTTTGTTGCTACGTTCCTGTAGCAATTTGGAAAAAAGGCAGTTTTCTGTAGTGGTTTAACCAAATGTGCGTTAGGCCATTTTTAGCCATTTTCAGTAATGAAAAGTCAATATTTTTTTCCTTTTTTAGCATTTTATAGATATTTTGAAGATATTTTGTGCCTTGGGCTTTGCAAAGCCTCAAGGACAAAATCATATATTTTTTTTTAGCCTATGAGCTTCTAGTCAGTTTTGTGAAGCTTATCTTCTCATTCTCCTATATAATTCATGGAAAATAATTGTAATATTGTTGGTTGAATAGTTGATAAACAAGCTGGAATTTGAAGAGCTTAAGAACTTGACTGAGCTTAGAGCAATATATGTTATGAGTTTTGATGATCAAACTTGTTTTATGGAGTGAATAGCTTGACTTTCTTGCCTAGATGACGGAGAGGATCTATGTGCAGGATTCCATGGCTTGGTAAATGGTATTGTGCTTCTTTTCAGTTATGTTTTCTTAGTTTTTCACATATGTATCCATGCTTCTTGCTTGTTGTAGGTTAGTAAAGAATAGTTTGAGGTATGCCCATGGAGGCTTATCAAATTTCCTGATTCATTACAGCTTCTATGTTTTCATCCTTCTTGGTCATGTCAAAGGATTATTAACTACCCTTTGGTCCACTACGAACTTGTTATTTATTTCCTTAATGACTAATATGACATGCTATCTTGTTTGATTCATGGTGTGCCCTGCTTACTGTCTAGTTTAAATCAGAGAGGTCTTGTTTCGATCTTTCCCTCTTCCTATACTTGCAGACTTATTTCAAAGTTCTCATCAGATTTAATGTGTTTCTTAGGAGTCCCCTTTCCACATTTTGAGCTGTTGGTTTGTCTTATATGTGTTCTCAACCACTGAAGGTGATTTTCTCACAGTTAGAGGGTCTTATACTTCTATGCATCACCTGAATGTTTATTTTATGCATCTATCAGTTTGAGTTGGATTCATAGTGATTAATGGTTAGCCCTACCACATGAATACTTGTTGTTTAAACTATTTATGCTCAAGATCCCTTTGTCTTGCACAAACTTGATGTTCATTTCACTTCATAAACCACCTGAAATATCCATTTTCTATACGAAATCGGCCCTACAGTACACCCTACCCATTGTCTTGACATCCTTGGCTTGCTTTTGACCCCATAGCCTAGTTAATCTCATTTTCTTGTTCTATTTTGATCCACTTGATCAGTTTTTCCTCCAAACAACTAAAAGCAAACAAATAAACACTCTTAACAACTAGCCTAAAATATAAACAAACTAAGTGAACAAGTTCACCTCCTTCGCTTCATTAGAGAGAGCCCTCTCTAAGTCCAGGAAGGCTAGGTCCTAGGGCTCCAAAGATTGGTTTGATGTTACTCTGTCATTTGGTCCATAAATCTGCCAAATCACGGGAACCTAACAGGGGGCACCACCTGCCCCTACACAATAATGAGTATTTATAGGATCCTGAGCCAATAGCTCCACTCCTGTAGCTCATATATCACGCATCCCCTATCTGGCCATCGCCATGTGCCGCATGACCCCTCGCCACTCCGAGGGTAGAAAAATACATGGCTCTATGTACTGGTCATCTAATTCTTGCCATCCATGCTCTGAAACATCGATCAGAAACCTCCCACATCTACGATGGATGTCCTCCAGGAGGACTACTCCATCCTCATTTTGCGGCACCCTCGATCCACTAGGTCCTGCAGCTACTGATACTGCAGGCTGTCCCATATACTTGACCAATTTTACTGGTGCTGTATCTACATACCAAAAGTGGCACTACAAGAAAAAAGGACATTGGTGAGGGGCGAAAATGGTCACCATAAGCTCATTGGTGAGGGTCAAAAGAGCTTTCGTCACCAAAAATTGAACGTCACCAAAGGTAGCGTCGCCGAAAGTATAGGTGTTGTGGTGACATTCAAGGTCCATCACCAATAATGATTTATAGTGACGGATAGTGACCGTCACCATTTCATATGAGCAATGGTGATGGACAATCGCCTCCGTCACCAAAAAACTGAACGTCACCAAAGGTGGCGTCGTTGAAAGTATGTGTTGTGGTGACATTCAAGGTCCGTCACCAATAATGATTTATAGGATCGATAGTGACCATCACCATTTCATATGAGCAATGGCGACGGACAATCGCCTCCGTCAATTAAAAACCGAACGTCAGTCAAAGGTATGCCGCTCGAAAAAGGACACCTCTCCGACATTCAAGGTCCATCGCCGAATATTGATTATAATGACAAATAGTGGCCGTCACCATTTCATACGAACGACAACAATTTTTTATGGACCTTTCATGGCCGTCACTACTAGTGCATATATATGGCGACGTTCATTGACCATCACCATAAAATCATCAGAAACATCAAGGTTCCACACACATCCATGATAATGACAAACAATGACCCTCACCATTTCATATCAACAACAAAGATTTATCGTGATCGACCTTTAATGGTCATCAATATCGATGCGTATATGGTGTATGCTTCGTCGATCACCATTTCATATTTTATTTTGGTGAGGGTCGAAAAATGTGACCATAAGCTCATTGGTGATGGTCAAAAGAGCATCCATCACCAAAAACTGATTGTCGTCATTCCTTATGAATATCAGGGCACGATGGAATTGAACCACCAACCTCCTACTTGTAAAGCAGGTGCTCTTCCATTGAGCTAGCACCCTTTAAAGAATTAGCATTTAAACTAGAAATTTCCCCTAAAGGTGCAAAGATACACCAAAGGAATAGAAAATCTAGGAAAATCAAAAGTTGCTAGAAATAATATGTTCAATATACATAATAAAAAGACAATAAGAATAAATTTTGATATAATCTAACAAAGCATGTCCTACGTAGGAGAATAACTGAAAAGAACAACTAGAAATTTGAATCACAACATAACAATATAAAAGAACATGCAATAGGAAAGGAACAACTCCACAGTTTGAGAAATATGAACAATCCATGGGCTTGTTCTTATATATTGATATAGATAACTAAATAGAAATCTAGATTTATGAAATTCAAGTATCACACAAGAATGTCTTGAACAAATATCAATATGTAAAATAGTATTTTTTTGCATTTGGATCTACCTGGCAGAACCTCAAGAAAAAGTTTCCACAGAAACGGCCAATAAACATAACAACATGGACCTCAGGAGCAATTGTGCAGGGGATAAAATATGAAGGTAAAGCACTAGAGAAGTATTCAAAGCAAATGATGAAAAGCGTATCTAGAAAGAACTAAGAACCCTCTGAAGTAAACCACCCATTTATCATCGTGACTAGTACACTTGCAAAAAAATATTAGAATAAATTATGAACTATTAAACCAAAAAACAGTGAATTTTTCCACTAAAATACAGTTTCAAACTAATCAATAGCATGACGCTAACTTCTCTGCAAAAATAGGGAAGTTTCAAGACAATGTATAATAGTTTTCATGGCAATCGTGTTGATAAAACCTTCCAAGGAATAAGACCACAGTAGTGAACAAGAGTGTCCTCATACTTAATACTATCAAAGAGTGGTCAATAGAAAAGGTGGATCGACGGACCTTCATAACTTGCATTGGTTCCTTATCCTTCATCCAACCCTAAAATTTTAGACCAAGGTTAACATTTTGAAGGGAAATTAAGAAAAGTCACATGATCTTGTGAAATAAGATTTTAATCACTACCAGTAACTATAATGTAATATTTTTTCACAAACAAAGAATCATTGTCTAAAGTGAAGTAGTTAGCGATGATTAAGACTAATTGTGGGCTTAGAATTGTTTTTCCATTTTTTTTTTGAATTGTTAGAATTACCGTACTTAGTAGCAGAGTCATTTCCACCATGTATTGGGAAGTCCACAACAACGACTTATGTAAGTGGGATTGTTGACTATAATCATTTTAACCTTCTGCTTCCTTTTGCTCAGCCGCTGAAATATGTGTTGAGAACTTTTTTCTTAGACATCCCTCATTAGAATGGGCAGAACATTAGTGATAATCATAATATTCTCGTAACATTTCCACTATCATTACAATTGATTTTGGGCTAAAATTTAGACTTATGGGTATCTTTGTCATGCCTTGTAAACAAATGAAGATGACAAGGGGAAGGAGTAGAAGAAGAGGGATTAGAAAACATCGACTGAGAGGAGCTTGAATTTTTGTCAATGATGCTCCATCTTTAGGGATCGCTTCTGTAACTTGCTTTCAATATTCAAGGCAAGACAGAAAGTCTTGCTCCAATGAACTGAGTGCATGAAAATTCCATCTTGTGTTGAATATGAAACAGGAGGCACTTGATAAAATTGAAACATTAATCCCCGACAATGAATTTTTCAATATACTAATGAACAATCAATACCAGCAATTTTCATAGAGGCATCCACCACTAAGTAGCTCCTTCCTAAGAGGTTAGAAACATTTTCTAATAACTAGTTTGTAGAAGCCATTGAAATCACCCAACAGGCACCACATTGCACACAACATGTTGAGTTGTGGGAGAAAGAATCTTAAATTATAATGCACCCTTCTGCAAGAGTAACGGCATTTTGGAGAAACAAAAATGCCTATGATAAGTGATATACCTGCTAGAGGTATAGAAATGTTTCCAGTAGATCAGGAGGTTGGTCCAGACCCCAAGATATATCTAGGGAACAAGCCCAAACCCAATTAGCTCTGAGGTTATGGAAGAAACGTTGAAAAGGAATGTTAAGGCAAAAGTCTTGCAATCAGACTAAACTCACAGGATAACTACAAACCAAGAGTGACAAAGTTCTGGATAGTTCCTTAGTCTAAAGAGGCTAGAAGCTCATGCAACACTAGAAGGTTATTTTATTAGGAAAAGAGAATGCTATGTGCATCTTGCAGATGCAAACTTCTCTTGCACATGATGGGAAAAGGGGCTTGCAAAAAGATGCCCTGTGTGCAGCATCAACACACACAACATTCTATTTTTCCCAATGCACTAACCTTCTAGTTGTGGCCAAATAGCACTTGGGTCATAGTGGCAAGGCTTTCAGTAGCAGGCACTTACCAAATTTTCCATAGTTTTCACTATTGTACTAGAACTAGATCTTGGACCTATGCTAAGATGTGAGGTGTTTCAGGTATGCTTTATCAAGCAATGTATTTAGCATTCGAGTTGACAAACTTGAGAAACACCTTGACCAATACATGGCTCTATGTACTGGTCATCTAAGTCTTGCCAGTCGCGCTCTGAAACACTGGTCAAAAGCCTCTACATCTATGACAAATTTCCTCTAGGAGGGCTGTTGCATCCTCATTTTGTGGCACTCTTGATCTACTAGGTCTGCGGCTACGTACGCAGGAATTTGTCCATACTCAACCAATTTTATCGGTCTTGTATCTACATACCAAAAGTGGCACTACAAGAAAAAGGACATTGGTGAGGGGCGAAAATGGTCACCATAGGCTCATTGGTGAGGGTCGAAAAGAGCTTTCGTCACCAAAAATTGAACGTCACCAAAGGTAGCATCGGCAAAGTATAGGTGTTGTGGTGACATTCAAGGTCCGTCACCAATAATTATTTATAGTGACGGATAGTGACCATCACCATTTCCTTATGAGCAATGGTGACGGAAAATTGCCTCCGTCACCAAAAACTGAACGTCACCAAAGGTGGCATCACCGAAAGTATAGGTGTTGTGGTGACATTCAAGGTCTGTCACCAATAATGATTTATAGTGACGGATAGTAACCGTCACCATTTCATATGAGCAATGGTGACGGACAATTGCCTCCGTCACCAAAAAACTAAAAGTCACCAAAGGTGGCATCGTCAAAAGTATGTGTTGTGGTGACATTCAAGGTCTGTCACGAATATTGATTATAATGACAGATAGCGACCGTCACCATTTCATATGAACAACAACGATTTTTTGTGATGGACCTTTCATGGCCGTCACTACTAGTGCATATATATGGCGACGTTCATTGACCGTCACCATAAACTCATTGGTGACATCAAGGTCTGTCACAAATAATGAATAGAATGAAAAATAATGACCCTCGCCATTTCATATCAACAACAAATATTTATGGTGACAGACCTTTAATGGTCGTCACTATTGATGTGTATATATGGTGGCGTTCGTTGACCGTCACCATTTCATATTTTGGTGAGGGTCAAAAAATGTGACCATAAGCTCATTGGGGATGGTCAAAAGAGCATTCGTCACCAAAAACTGATTGTCGTAATTCCTTATGAATATCAGGGCACGATGGAATTGAAACACCAACCTCCTAGTTGTAAAGCAGGTGCTCTTCCATTGAGTTAGCACCCTTTAAAGAATTAGCATTTAAACTAGCAATTTCCCCTAAAGGTGCAAAGATACACCAAAGGAATAGAAAATCTAGAAAATCAAAAGTTGCTAGAAATAATATGTTCAATATACATAATAAAAAGACAATAAGAATAAATTTTTATATAATCTAACAAAGCATGTCCTACGTAGGAGAATAACTTAAAAGCACAACTAGAAATTTGAATCACAACATAACAATATAAAAGAACATGCAATAGGAAAGGAACAACTCCACAGTTTGAGAAATATGAACAATCCATGGGCTTGTTCTTATATATTGATATAGATAACTAAATAGAAATCTAGATTTATGAAATTCAAGTATCACACAAGAATATGGATATGAATAAATATCATATCATAAAATAGTATTTTTGCATTTGGATTTTGTGAACACCTCAAGAAAACGTTTCCCGAAACGGACATAACAACATGGGCCTCGGGAGAAATTGTGCAGGGGATAAAATATGAAGGTAAAGCACTAGAGAAGTATTCAAAGCAAATGATGAAAAGCGTATCTAGAAAGAACTAAGAACCCTCTGAAGTAAACCACCCATTTATCATCATGACTAGTACACTTGCAAAAAAAGATTAGAATAAATTATGAACTATTACACCAAAAAACAGTGAATTTTTCCACTAAAATACAGTTTCAAACTAATCAATAGCATGATGCTAACTTCTCTGCAAAAATAGGGAAGTTTTAAGACAATGTATAATAGTTTTCATGGCAATCGTGTTGATAAAACCTTCCAAGGAATAAGACCACAGCAGTGAACAAGAGTGTCATCATACTTAATACTATCAAAGAGTGGTCAATAGCAAAAGTGGATTGACGGACCTTCATAACTTGCATTGGTTCCTTATCCTTCATCCAACCCTAAAATTTTAGACCAAGGTTAACATTTTGAAGAGAAATTAAGAAAAGTCACATGATCTTGTGAAATAAGATTTTTATCACTACCATTAACTATAATGTAATAGTTTTGCACAAACAAAGAATCCTTGTCTAAAGTGAAGTAGTCAGTGATGATTAAGACTAATTGTGGGCTTAGAATTGTTTTTCCAATTTTATTTTTTTTAATTGTTAGAATTACCGTACTTAGTAGAAGAGTCATTTCCACCATGGATTGGGAAGTCCACAACAACCACTTATGTAAGTGGGATTGTTGACTATAATCATTTTAAACTTCTCCTTCCTTTTTCTCAGCCACTGAAATATGTGTTGAGAACTTTTTGCTTAAGACATCCCTCATTAGAATGGGCAGAACATTAGTGATAATCATAATATTCTCGTAACATTTCCACTATCATTACAATTGATTTTGGGCTAAAATTTAGACTTATGGTTATCTTTGTCATGCCTTGTAAACAAATGAAGATGACAAGAGGAAGGAGCAGAAGAAGAGGGATTAGAAAACATCCACTAAGAGGAGCTTGAATTTTTGTCAATGATGCTCCATCTTTAAGGATCGCGTCTGTAACTTGCTTTCAATATTCAAGGCAAGCCAGAAAGCCTTGCTCCAATGAACTAAGTGCATGCAAATTCCATCTTGTGTTGAATATGAAAGAGGAGACACTTGATAAAATTGAAACATTAATCCCCGACGATGAATTTTTCAATATACTAATGAACAATCAATACCAGCAATTTTCAGAGAGGCATCCACCACTAAGTAGCTCCTTCCTAAGAGGTTAGAAACATTGTCTAATAACTAGTTTGTAGAAGCCATTGAAATCACCCAACAAGCACCACATTGCACACAACATGTTGAGTTGTGGGAGAAAGAATCTTAAATTATAATGCACCCTTCTGCGAGAGTAACGGCATTTTGGAGAAACAAAAATGCCTATGATAAGTGATATACCTGCTGGAGGTATAGAAATGTTGCTAGCAGATCAAGAGGTTGGTCCAGACCCAAAGAGATATCTAGGGAACAACCCCAAACCCGAGTAGCTCTGAGGTTATGGCAGAAACGTTGAGAAGGAATGTTAAGGCAAAAGTCTTGCAATCAGACTAAACTCACAGGATAAATACAAACCAAGAGTGACAAAGTCTGGACAGTTCCTTAGTCTAAAGAGGCTAGAAGCTCATGCAACACTAGAAGGTTATTTTATTGGGCAAAGAGAATGCTATGTGCATATTGCAGATGCAAACTGCTCTTGCACATGATGGGAAAAAGGGCTTGCAAAAAGATGCCCTATGTGCAGCATCAACACACACAACATTCTATTTTTCCCAATGCATTAACCTTCTAGTTGTGGCCAAATAGCACTTGGGTCATAGTGGCAAGGCTTTCAGTAGCAGGCACTTACCAAATTTTCCATAGTTTGCACTATTGTACCAGAACTAGATCTTGGACCTATGCTAAGATGTGAGGTGTTTCCACTGCAAGACATCAAGCAATGTGTTTAGCATTTAGAGCTGACAAACTTGAGAAACACCTTGACCAGGGAAAAACAACCAGAAAGAAACGAACAAATAATAATAATAATACCTCTAGACGATTATAAATAGGAAACCCTACTATCACTGCACTGGAGGTGTAGGCCTTCACTTTTTTATTTTTCATTATAATTTGCACAAAATCCCTCTAATCCTAGCATGTCACATTTTTGCATTTAGCAACAGTTAAATACTTTTTCATTTGGTCACGTATAAATCCCAATGGACAACTGGTATTATATATGCCATACATAACAATTAGTAAGCCAAAAAAAGTAAATGCAATGTTTCAACTGTAACTTCTTATCATGAAATGTTAGTTACAGTAACAACAATGGTATGCCAATTGCATAAGCCATATGTATCTCCTGTGGAAAGGTTGATTGTAATCCCCGTGTGAGCCAAAATCTCAATAAATAGCAACATAAAGAACTAATATGCAGTAGAATTGTTGTAGAAACTATTTTATAAATGGGAAAGGTAGTGAATTATGGAATAGCATATCATGTGTACTACCTATTTAGTTACTTAACCTGCAATATCTACTATCATTTTCAGTTTCTTTATTATTTTGGTACACTGCTCATTTTATCTAGAATTACAGTGAGATAGTAGTCTGATAGTTGGTCATATTATAGTAGGAATGTCATCAATATAGGAAATCTAGTTTTTGACTGAAAATGAGAGCAGGACATAAGGAAAATCATTGCCACAAGGTAAAACTATGATTGACAACTTCTTATTGGAATGTATATTATTTGGAGTTAAATACAAACTATGATTATTTGTGGTAATGCTATGGATGTTGGAGAATAGACATTCAAGAAAGTATTGTCACTGTAACACATCTACAATGTAGTTGTAGATCCTTTTTCACGTTGGTTTCTATTTTCTACAATGGCTTGTAGTGGTAGCATGATGTGTGCATTAGATATTTGCTTCCAATGTTCTAGTGAACCTGGTATTTTCAAGAGGGTCATAACCTATTAGGAAAGAAATTATTTTTTCATAAGAGGCATTCCTAGAAAAAATTGGTCAAGAGGCCAATCTGAAAGACAAAATTATAATATATATTGTGACTTCTCCAAAGCTTGAAACTTATTCAATGGTTGATACTTCACTAGTCAGTCAATAATGCGACAGCGTTCAGAAACTAAAACATAGTGGTGAATTGCAAGTCATGTTTGCGTTATGCTAGTACAAGCTTAGTCTATTCAGAGGCCTGCCATATGCAACAAAAGATATTTGCAGAGAAGCTTGCCATGTGCACTATTGGAATTGTAGGACAAATGAAATAGTTAGTTTATATATCTTCAGCGATTTTGAATTAGGAAAGAAGCCCTTAAAATGTACATCCATCATAAGACTAGGCTGAGTTCAATCTAGTCAAGTGTGTTGCTGCTTGCACACACTTGTTATTTATTTTTCCCATTTTAGGCCTTAGAAAACTAACATAGTAAATGTATAAGAGTTCCCAAAATAAGTGTCTAAGTGAGATGGAAGACATCTGAGAAAAGTCAAGTTGGCCTATCCATGTTCACCCATTATTGGGCTTCTTTAGGATTAATAGTTGAGGAAAGTTTTTCAGCATTGTGGGACTAAGAAAGTATGTCAACTTGTAAGATTAAATAACATTGCAACACCATGAGATTCATCTAGAATTTTTGAACTGATGCTGAACAATTTAGCATAATAATAAGAGACAACTTAGCAACTTCTTAGTATCATGTTGCATGAAGAATTGACTTGAACCTAAGTTTTTGAGGCAACTGATATACTGCCCAAATCATGTCCTTTAGGAGACAAAGTTTGCACATTGAGTGTGTGAGAGGATGAATGGGTATCATGTTCACATGGATTGATACATTAGTCCAATTTATATTTTCTTATCTTTTCCTAAAGGTTAATATCAGTAAATGCGAACATGAGAGTGGGTGCCCTCACATTTGAAGAGACAAATCTAGAAGGATTGTGTTAAAGACCAATTAAGTTAATCGTTCTACCCTCATGCTTAATGGAAATAAAAATTTGATATGATTCATTTCATATGTGCCCAAAGTTTGAAAACACTAAAGTTTAAACTCCCAACGTGTCCTTTATGAGAGTGGGTGCCCTCACATTTGAAGAGACAAATCTAGAGGGATTGTGTTAAAGACCATTCAAGTTAATAATTCTACCCTCATGCTTAATGGAAATAAACATTTCATATGATTCATGTCATATGTTCCCAACGTTTGAAAACACTAAAGTTTAAACTCCTAGGATCTCATCACTTTATTTATTTATGATTTTTACAAAAATTGGAGGTCATTGGTGAGAAAAAATCTCAAAAACCCTAAAAAAATGATCAAAATGATTATAAAAAGGGATGTTTCTTGTAGAGGTAATGGGGTATCTGCAAGAGGCAGCCAAGGAGGTGGTCACTTGTTGAACAAAAGAGGCTCTAAATCCTCTTGTATCCAAGCACTAAAGATCATTGATGACGAAGATGAGTCTAAGTTTGAAGATGAATTTGATGAATTTGATTCAGTGAAGCTTGTGGGGAACAAGAAACCAATGTTGAGTCCTATTGAAAAAGCAGATCCAAAAACAAGTAGTGTGAAGGTTACTGGGGATGTTAATTATTTGAGCCAATCAAGATTTCACTAGCACAATATCTCACCATTGACACTCAAGGCAACCAACACAGTGGGATATGAGCGTATGACCATTGTGCAAGAAGTAACTCTTCTATCTATTCTCAAAGGCAAGGATGTGTAGGCCAAGGTTAAAACTTGCACCGGCAAGACAATATCATTTATATTTTCTGCTATTGAGGTGATAATGAAGTCACAATTCCTCCAAGGTCATGAAAGGTTGCCTATTCTTGTTCTTGTCATTTGTCCCACTATGGAACTTGCAAGTCAAGTTGTTGTCCAGGCCAATGTTTTGTTTAAATACCATGAAAATATTGTTGTACAAGTAGTTAGTGAGGGCACTAAATTACCAAGAAAACATAAATGGTTACAAACAAATCCTTGCCAAATATTAGTGGCCACTCCTGGAAGGCTTTGGTACCATATAGAGAATACCCCAGTCGTCTCAAATCGTTTAATGGGTGTGAAAATGCTCGTACTTTGATGAAGTCGGCCATTTGCTAGATATAGGGTTCCATAGGGATATTGATATAGGGACATCCCTAGTTCCTTATTACAACCATGTCGACCCAAGTAAAAAATCCTTGATATAGGGCTACCAACCCCTATAATGAATTTTTATTATGGGGATGTCACCACTTGTGACAAATCCTTGTCACAAGATTTTAAGCCCCCCATAATAGGAAAATCCCTCTTACAAGGCATCATCAACACTCATAACATTGATCCAATGTTGAGTACAACCCAATGTTACATAGTGAAACGCTCACCAAGGTTTGGGGCACGATCCCCATGCTTCCATGACAATGAAACTTTAAGTGAAACAATTGCAATGTCCCCAAAATAGTGAAATGTGATGCAAAACATTTTACTTTTAATGAGGGATGTTTCAAATATGTAAATTGGGTATCTAAGGTTATGGAGATGAAAATCCATGAGGCCAACCAAGGTTATGGAGTAAATTGCAAGGCATGAGCAACAAATAATGAAGCAAATGTATAATCCAATGCTTGTTAAGAGTTCTAAAACTCTAATGCACAAGGAAGATATGCATCAACAAGAAAGAGATGAAAGTAAATCTCAGTAGTCAAGGACAAAGTTAGATGAATAAATTGACAAGTTGTGGATGTTGATGAAGAGAATGACCAGGAGAAGGTACAACAAGAGGAAAAGGATAACCAACAACAAAGTACAATTGACTAAGGACCTTTGCATTAGCAAGGCAAGTGGAAAAGAACAACATAGGATTTGGAAGCCTAGATAAGTGAATATAACATCAACACTAGGAAAACAACATGTAGGGAAGAATGGACAACTACAACACAAGCTTGGGATCCTATAGGATTCAAGAACTAATGACACATGAACCGTTCATGAAATTTTTCTACAATGGGAGTCTGATGCAAGAGCACTAAAACTTCCAAAAGCCATCAAGCATTCTGAAGAAAAGCTCCAAAAGGGTTTTCAACATTGAAAAGTAATTTCAATTCCTTATTTGTAAATATTGTTTGTTTCTTTTAATTATTATACAATATTTTTAGAAAACGTATGGGTAGGAACGATTTTGTCCTTAAGGAAAAATAAATTCTACCTTGAAAAGAATAAGAGATTTAGGGAATAAATCACGGAGCTACTTTTATTTTAAAGTTGTATTTGATCAATTTAAAATTAAGAGAAAATAAAATGACATTCAAATAAATGGGAAATCGGGCCATAGAGAGAATGAATGCCTCTCACCATGTGTATGCACAAAACTAGTTTAATGAATAAGAGTTCATGCATTTACTATAACAGACTGTGTTGGATATATGTTGTTATAAATTAATGTATAACGAAGACCATGCATTTATTCTATATTCGATTTAATCTGAGTCAAAGTTTAATTATCTATTCATTTCTGGTTGAAGAATCTCTTTTTTGTGCACACTAGAAGGTTTTGGGAAAATGAAGCTATTGTCAATGTTTTAGGAGTATAATTGACTACGAGAAGGCACCGAACTGTCAGTAAATCGTTGAAGGCATAAGGTTAACATGAAATTATGGAATGGGCTATTTTGATCCAACTAATCAACTCTTGCATGGGTTTCTTTGGACCATGAATATTAATTTGTAAAAGAATTGGAAGGAGAGTCCAATCTCTATGATATGGAATCACCTTGGAAGTAGTCAAGAGGAACTGACAGACAGAGAATTGAAGCCAACTAAGTTTCTCTATCTTATCTTATGAGGATTGAGTTCCAACTTAAATAAGATTTTAGAGTCCAAATCTGCGTTGAGCTATATAGAAGCGTGACCATATTAAGATGAGACAATCACCATGGATATTAAGTTGAAGTGAATGTTTTTGGTACAATTTTCGGCATAAACACTGGAAAATGTGTTTTAACCTTGTGTTGGCAATTTAATTTGAATTATGAAAACACATCGTTTTCTGTTTTGCTATATATTTCAATTAATGATCGAAATTGTAAATGTGAGAAACATTGCCAAAGAGCTCCGCGTTAGAATTTCACTCCACAACGTCATGCAGAGTGTGGAATGGGCATATGAATGGGTTATATTGCAGGTTTTCTGCTGTGGTTGAAGTGGTACCCACTGCCGGTGAAGTTTGCCTCCTGCAAGGTTCCATGGTCAAACCCACGAGGAGAAAGGGGTGCGTGCGCATATAACCACGGAAGACCCTATAAACGCCAAATGAGCCTCTGCCGTGGCTATATAATTAAGCATACCATCTACGTTGAATGGGTGTTTGCAGCAGCAACTACTTTGTGAATTTTAGGATTCTTTTGCTAATCTCCTTCCGGGAAGCAACTACTTTGTGAATTTCTGGATTCTTTTGCTAATCTCCTTCCAGGAAGCAAAGTTTGTGCTGTGGCATGTGCTATGCCCCTGCCTACTCCACATGAAGATTCCTTTCATGGTTTCTCTGACATCCATCTTCTTATAGTCGCATTCCATATCACTGGAAAACTCAAATAAAGATTTCAGTCATTGAGTTTCTATATTGAGTTCTGAGTGTCTTTGAAAACAATCTATTGATCGGAATGGCGAAGGGTTTGGTGATCCAATCAATTGCAGGCGTTGTACCATATGAGCTGCTGGGGATCATTAAAGATGTGTTGAAGAAGAGTTTTTCCTGCAAGGAGAATTGCAAACGCCTCCAAAAAACCCTGGAAGGAATCACACCTCTATTACTTGACAACTTTGCGAGTAGTGTAGAGTTGTCTCAACCTAGCCAGAAGCTACTCAGCGAACTCTATCAACAGCTGCAGGAGGGTAAGAGGTTGGTTAAGGCCTGTTCCAAGGTAAATCGCTTGAATATCTTCAGGAGCTATAAGTATGCAAATAAAATTGAAGGCTTGGATTTGTTTATTGTCAATTTCACTCAGACAAAAGGTTGGGCACATATCTGTTCTGAATTGCATAGCCTGTGAGTACAGCAGGATCAACTTGTGACTATTGGGCACAGAATAGAGCATAAACTTGAGAATATTGACCTCAAAAAGGAGGATAAACTTGAAGGGATTGGGCACAAAATTGACGCAATAAGGGAAGAATCTGACCTTAAGTTTATTGCAGATCAGATGTATCAATTGGAAATTGGTAAAAGGGCTTCCCAATCGAGCGTCCCAGAATTTCCAGATTTTAGAGTTGGTTTGAAGGGTTTGGTGTATGAGCTGAAAAAACGTCTCTTGCACAATGATGCTCCACTGCTCGGAGTAATAGGCATGGGGGGCAGTGGAAAGACTACTGTGGCATTAGCCCTCTGCAATGATAATGAATTCAAAGGTCATTTTAAGGAGATGATAGTTTTTGAAAGAGTTTTGCTATCACCGAACCTTAAGGGACTTCTTGAGAGAATGTGGGACAAGATTGCTGGGCAGAAAAGACCTGAATTTCATGACGTCGAAGATGCGCATCAACAGCTGCGACAAAGGCTTCGCCAAATGGAACCTCAACCATCTTTGGTGGTGCTGGATGATGTTTGGGAAATTGATCATCTTGAAAAGCTTTTGTTTGAAGGAAAAGGGTTTAAAACTCTTGTTACAACTAGAAACAACAATGTTGTTAAATATGATTACCGGTATGATTTGCCGTCTTTGATAGAGCAAGATGCCGTGTCCCTTTTCTGCGTTTCGACATTTGATCGAAAGTCCATTCCAGAAACAGCAGATTACAACCTAGTCAAAGAGGTAATAGCAGAATGCAAAGGATTTCCGCTTGCTCTTAAGGTGATTGGAAGGTCTCTCCATGGTCAGCCACGTGCAGCATGGATAACTTCCAAGGACAAACTTTCTCAAGGACAAACAATATATGAATATCACGAAACAGAAGTTCTGAAACGAATGGCAACAAGCATAGATATCTTGGAAGAAGAAGTCCGAGAATGCTTTCTGGACGTGGAATATTTCCAGAGGCTAGAAAAATATCTGCTGATCCATTGTTATACTTGGGTGTTTATGTTCATAAGTTGAAATGGACAGCTGCTTACACAATCTTAATAGAACTTGCGAGTCGAAATCTTGTGACTTTGGTGAAAACTCAAAAAGGTACCCTGGGGAATCCTTATGGCTGTAGTGGTGAGCTTTCCTTAATTCAGCATGATGCATTGCGAGACCTGGCTATCTATTGGACCGAGCAGGAGCCTATAATTGAAAGACGCAAAAGGTTTATCGTGCCTCAGAAAGTTGATTCTATTCGTAAAATGTGGAAGAAGCATGCAGGGCGTGATTTCAATGTTGAAATTGTTTCCTTCCACACAGGTTCGATGGAGGAGAAGGATTGGTGTCAGATGAACTTCCCTAATGCCAAGGCATTTATCTTGAAATTTTCTACAAGTGAATACTTTCTTGAATCTTCCACCATTCATGCAATCAATGGATAAATTAAAGGTTCTCATAATTGTAAATCACAATTCTAAGCGGGCTACTCTCAAAGGTATATCAGTCCTCTCTTCATTAATGTAGCTGAAAGTTATTCGGTTACAAAGAGTAATTGTTCCTCCCCTCCAAGAATACTGTCAGTCCTGGAAAAAACTAGAGAAGTTATCCTTGGTTCTATGTGAGGGTTGTGGGAATACTACAGGATTACATATGGGGGTGGATTTAAATTTCCCCTGTCTTCTTGAGTTAGCTATCGATCACTGTAGTGATTTGAGGGAACTTCCTACAAGTATTTGTAGTTGGACTACCCTTAAACGGTTATCTGTCACAAATTGCCACGATCTTCATAAGTTATCGGAAGATATAGGTAATCTCAGCTCACTGCAGATGCTCAAATTGTATGCATGCCCAAGTTTAAAAGAACTACCATATTCAGTCTGCAAGCTAAGACAACTACAATTCCTTGATATTTCACTTTGTGGGTACCTAAAACAACTCCCATATAAATTGGGCCAATTATCTAGTTTAAAAGAACTTGATATGAGGGAGTGCTCTCGTGTGAAGCAACTTCCCAAATCGGCTAGTGACTTAAGGTCTCTGGTTCATGTCATCTGTGATGAGAAGATTCGGCATCAGTGGTTATCTATCAAGGCCTTTACCATTCCCAACCTCCGCGTGGAAGTTGCAGAAGAACACTTCCATTTGGATTTGCTTGAAGATTGATTGATTCATAATATATAGGATGGCACTTGCAGTGATTCTCTTTCTATGCAGATCTCCTGAGCCAAGGTGAAAAACTGGGTGTCTAATAAACATAGTTACATTGGAGCCTTGAACATTGCTGGTTGAAATTTGGAAAATAACAAAACCTCAGCATAATGGGGCTATGAGGTTTACTCAACAAGGAGCTCCAGGAGATCAGCCCTACACAGTTGTTCGCAGTGATAGAAAATATTTATTTTGTGCCTAGAAGACACTATCCTGTGGCATTAAGACTTTGTCAATTGGTACAAAGTATAACTTACTTTTATATATGATATTTTTCTGTCTAATCATGTTCACAGTGCATAATATGATCAATTTTGTCCAACATCCATGAACCTGGTAAACTTCTTGCAATTACTGAACTTTTGATGGCTTGGGCAGTAATAAACAACATGGCAACGTCATGCAGAGTGTGGCTCATGGCATAATGTGTAAGATGGGAGAAATAGGCACAATCGTTTAATTGGTACAATACCTGTAGTTTGGAAGGGCATACAGAGTTTGCACTTATTATCATTGGAACATAACCAGTTGACAGGGTTTCTTCCAGAATGGATATGGAAATTCAAGGATTCGCAAGTTCTCAGTTTCTCCAATAATTTGTTTTATGGAGAAATTCCCACCCAAGTATCTGAATTGAAATTTTTTTGTACTACACCCGATCCATCAGAGGAAGGCTCTAACTTGTTATCATTGGAACATAACCAGTTGACAGGGTTTCTTCCAGAATGGATCTGGAAATTCAAGGATTTGCAAGTGCTCAGTTTCTCCAATAATTTGTTTTATGGAGAAATTCCCACTCAAGTATCTGAATTGAAAGTTCTTTGTACTACACCCGATCCATCAGAGGGAGGCTCTAAGGACGAAACTCTGTGGGGATGTTTTGATGCGTTGTCTGCTAATGGTTTCACTAGATTGGACAAAACTGAAGCTATGTTCTGTGTTCAATTTCAAGGGCCAGGAACAAAATTTTCAACTTCAACTTCTTTATTTTTCTAAGGGTTTGATCAGCTTGTCAAAAAATAGGTTAACTGGTAGAATTCCTTCACATTTTGGGTTGGTCAAAGGTCGAGTTTAAATATCTCCATTAATAAATTCACAGGACACAAACACATCAAATATGGGGTCTAGACCCAAAAAATAAGTCAGATATTGCTGCAAACGCAACATGCAACTCAGATTCAAGACATCGAGAGAAAAAAATTAAAAAAAAATTTAAAAAAAAAAAGTTCGCTTGCAAAGCATTAAAATATGGGGTTTTCAGAAAATAGAAAAAGATTCAACTTGGTTATTTCCGGAGGTTCATTTTATAAATACCTTGGGCAGGATGTCCATGCAGTCCATGAGAATCAGTACCCGAATGAGAAAGGTCCCCCATACCACAACTTGTCGTTACGAAACAATTGGAATGTGACTACCCGGGCTTCGATTCTCTTTTCTTGATACACTCTACTTGACTCCGCTTGGTCCACTTGGATACTGCGCATTGATACCCCGTTGTTACCATTTCATCGTTGACCCATTATGCATTCAGTAAGGAAGTTCGAGAACCAAACTCAGTCAATCCCAATCTATTCCCCCAGATTCCGTAGACCGAGAGTAGATTCTTGCTCCAGATTGATCTCGAGATACATCATCGTCAGGGGGGTGGGCAGCATCTTGAATTTTCTTCCTCCTCAGAGGCCAATCCGGCTGCATCTCAACAGCTATGGTATCAACCAGCTACTGAAAACGATAAAGGGGTAGAGCATCCCTGCAGAAATCCCTCCAGAATGTTCCACTTGCAGGCGGGAATAAAAATTTATCAAAAAATAAAAAATAGAATCATTCGCTTCCTTAAAAGTATTCAAATTGAATTTTCAACCAACGCTAGAGGGAGGCGGAATTTTTTGGAGGGAAATTGGAATTAATTTAAAATTAAAAATTAAAACAAAATTAAATTGCAATAATAATATTTTAAAAAAAATTATATATAATATTAAATTAAAATTTCAATATAAATAAATAAGTTATTAAAATGTATATGAATTATTTAATATGTAAAACTTATAAACATAATTAATTAGTAGTTATAATTATTTATGTGATCATCTTTAAATTAAAAGACTCAAAATTAAATTTATTTGGTTTTTCCTTGTTTTAATATAGACATAAAAAGGTATGATAAAATGCCCTCTTTTAAGGTTTGATAGTTATTATTTTTTTTACTAAGCTTTCATCTATCATAATGAGGCCAATTTCCCAGATTTAGCATTATGAGAGTTGTTATAGTTGCTACAACACCACCCAAAATTTTGGGCATTTGTCGAACTCTAATGTTTTCCCCATTCGCACTTTACATGTTGCCCCCACACATCATGTGTTGCCTCAGATGTTAACATTATGACGACATTACAGTTTCGAAGGTGTGTCGCTTCGGTGATGTGCCAAGAGACTCCCTTCACTTCAAAACTTATATTTCCCTAGTATGTATCACAACCAACAGAAGCACTGAATGTGAACAAGCAGCATTTCATTTTGGATCCCCTTATGTTGACTATACTAGGGTTTGGGAGAAACCATAATTTGGAAAGAAAGTGACCCCCTTTCTGTGTTAAACCTATACCTCTAAGGGCATAGTCTCATCGACATTGCACACCATGGTGAGATTTATCGCATGGCATGTCACCCTAGGCCCTTGACTGGTCCTATGCCTTAGCATGTGCAATAGGGTTTGAGAGAATTATATATTTTTCTCGGCATCCTTGAAACCTTCAGCATTGGTGATTGAAGGTCCAAACCTGCCATGAATTAATCCTTACTCTCGAGGGTGATTATCATCTTCACCTTCTCATCTTATCTCGAAACTGGATCACTCATATGCATCAGGGTTTACAAGGTACCTCGTATAGCATTAGTCCTCATTCCCTCTCATTTCATTAGGTTTTGGGCAAGTAGTTGTTGTTGGGAGTTATCTTGTCATCAACCTACATTTTCAAGGGTGTTTTCCCATTGGTCATATTGTGCATGTACCCTTATTCTCTCCATTAATTTAGGGTTTGGATTATTATGGTCTTGTTCATATGTTATAAAATCCTAAGTTATCATAGCCATGAATCAAAGGTTAAAACCTTTTCCTCTTGAATTTCACTTTGGCACGTATTACTCGGGTTTCTCTCCACCAAGTTTTAAGGAATCATATCCATCATATCCATGTGCATAGGCATTATTTTCTCAAAATAAGGTTTGTTTATGTGTGAGAGAGTAAGCCTCCAAAGCTTGGAATTTCGCTTCATATGTTAATATTAGAAGGAATGTTTGAACATTCAAGTCATAATCATTTACAAAACTACCTGAAAGTCTCTAGTGTAATTATCACAAGATATACTTAAGTTGAGGATAACCTAATCATGATCGTTGAAGTCCTTACTTAATGCATGCCTGAAATTCTACTATTTGGTTGATAACCAAATCTTTATATTGTGAATGTGAAACAACTTTGGATAGTGATACCCTAGAGCCATAAAGAGACTTACTATTTGTATTAGTATTCATATTGTTTTATGTTGTGGCTCATGCCTTCTTGTAATGTGGCATCGTAGGTCTTTTCTTAAACCACTAAGGGGGGAACACCAATTCAAAAGGAATAAAGACACAGTGGTCTACATACAAGAGGGCTCTCGACCATATGTGTATTTGGTCACTTCTTCTCATGAGGTTGGTGTGTGTGCACATGGATAAACCAATCCAGGTTTTCGTTGAAAGCATCGCCCCAAACGATGAAAGGAGCACCGCCTAACTGGGCCTCACATGAAAATTTGGAAAGCACCAAGACATTGGTCACTGAGAAAGCATTGGGTAAGGGTGAACATGCGAGACTATGAGAAACAAAACACTTGAGTCTTCCAGCCTTTTAGTACGGTTGTAGAAGTAAAGGCTAAAGCAGAGGAAAATGCATCAGTCATTTATGTACCAATGCCATTTGTTTTTGCAACTATTTTGGAAGCAATGAATGCCAAAATATACTTGTTTTTCTACATTAAGGAGGGCATTACCCGACATGGTATGGTACGTGTAAAGAAAACTTTAAACGAGCAATCGAAGACTCGACTTATCGGGTCAAATTGTCAAGCCTGGTGAGTGCAAAATTGATCTTTATATGGAGTCGCCTTGGCTACATATTAAGTCGAAGCATGAAATCCAACGATATGGTGAGAAGGAACCACTTAGGAAGAAGACTTATTTAAATAATAAATATTGGCTTCAGGGATTGGCAGGTGTTTAATTAAAGTGGCCCATGCTTGGAGTTTTGGCTTTATTGGCCAAACATGTGAGGATCAACACAATTACATCCAAAGGTCACATTTAAAGAACTATTGGTCAAAATCTCGGTGGTCACCACAACACGAATGCACACTCCAAAGTAGAGCATAAAAATCAAATGGTAAAGGGAGTTAACGAGTTCTGATCATTACGAGAGAGAAAGAGGACGAGTTGTGCTTTTCTTTTGGGTGATATGAACATTTATATACAAGTTAGATGCCATGGGAATATGGCATGTATGTATATTAACATCCCATAACAAGGACCTTTTAATTATGGCAATGTGTTATTAGGGTGCAAGCGAAGCCATAGATCAATGAAGACGTTAATAAAACGATCTTTTGGGAGTGGACGTTGGCTTCTAAAATACAATGATAAGGCTCCAAAAGGATTGCATAGGTGTTAGCACTAACGTCCACCAACCAGGCCATAGTGAGACCACACGTAGCTAAACATACATAGCTAAGTAACATGGATTTACATTTGAGCCCTTAGCTTTACCTGCTAAATGTCTAAAAAACATGGGCATGGAAATCTTCTTTGTTGTTTGCAAACTCCTTATAACACAAATAGTTGAATTTTAGGCCTGTCTTTAGAGGAACGGCTATAGCTTAATGTTAGACCTGACTATATAATCTTCAAGGGAGATTTCAACCCATTGTTGGTATAGATTAACTTCTTGAGATTGAAGTCAACAGGATAGGCTGGAAATTGATAGTAGAAAAGCATTAGAGCAAAAGTCACTGGTTGGAGGGATTTATAAGCTATTTCCTGGGATTGTTTGTTGGGCACGTGTTGTGATGTGTTCGCTTGGGGTATTGATTTTGAGATTGACTTGTGAATAGTATTCATGGAATTAAATTTTGTTTATTTGCTAAAATGGAACTCTTGGCAAAGATAGTAGTCAAGAACTTGAACAAATCCATCTTTGAATGTAGACCTAGCCATGAAATCTGTCATCCTAACATTCTTAAAGAACCACAAGGTACTTTTTGATGCTAGCAGTGCAATGTATTTTCTTCACTAACCATCCAGTAATTTGTCTCCTACAAATTTCTTTATGTGCCTATATCCATGACAATATTTCAATCCATCAAAAATGACATTTCAGCTGCCTAGAAGAATATAAAAGGGATTAGAACTTGTAGTAAAAAATGTTACCATGCTATCTTAAATATTTAATTGATTATTTAATCAGTTTCTTCATTCATCATGGCCCTCTCAATCCCATGCCAATAGAATGAGGTAACTCATATGATATATCAAGCCTTGCAAATGTGGGCAAATAGTAAATCTTTCCAGTGAAAGTGGTTTAGCAATCAAAATTCTTCAAGCTTATTTCTGGTTAAGGGTTTTCACTCTAATATGCGATGGGGAGGAAGAAATATGTGCCTGCTCCTTATGAAATTTTCTCCATCCCAAGAACTCCTTTTTAGAGTTTCAATTCCATTACAAGTTGAAGTGAATATCTCCATAAGTGATTTCTATTTTTATTATTTTTTAAATTGTGACGAATAAATGATTAACTGTGTTCATTCTTGGTAGTTCTAAATGTTGTTTCTCGTGAAACACAGATTGCATTCACCCTGCTCAGTGCAGAGTCTTCATTATTATCGGGAACAGACAACTTTCTGATTTTAGACATAAACATAATTACTTCAAGATGAATTTTAGCTAGCTGCTCTTTCACGGCATCAACCTTCTCAGTTCATAGCACAATTGCGATCTAACTGATTGTCTCTTGCTCCATTATTTTTGCAGCTGGACTTCAAGAGGTACCCTTTCTTTATGTTTTGTTTTTCAAACAAGTTCGCTTCTTTTTCAAACTAAAGTGATTGGAAAATGTAAAGAATGAATTTTTTCAAGGGGTGAATGTTAATATGCCTGCAATGAATGCTTGTTAGTCAATACTATTACATGAAAAATATTCCTTTCATATATTATTAGTTATGCCACAAAGACAACTTGACTCGTATTAGACTTCCTATGGAGGAAATCAACTCTAGATGCAACAATATGGAGTGCACATATGGTAGATTTCAATGAGGTCTATTACTTTCACAGACAATCAATAATCTTCAAATCCCTTTCCCACAAAAAACTTGCATCTCCTTGGATATAGATATAGTGAAATGAAGTTTGCCTCTGTCAAAGTGTAGATCAGACCAAGGCCCCTAATTGATATATGGACCTTGAATGTACATGAAGCTGCAAAAGCCTTTCCAATAGCCTCCTAGTAATTTAGAACAAATTTATTTTTCTAAGATATATCTCGTGTCCTTTAGTGGAGTTTATCTCTAATGCCAAAACTTCCTCAAGTGTGCTACCTTTTTTCTTAGAATCATTTTCAAAAGACCAGTTAAAGCATACTACAATGATTCTCAGAATCATTTCTCTTGTATTTCCAAGAGATATCAAAGAGTCCTTAAGTGCAGTTTATCTATAATGCCAAAAGCTCCTCAAGTGTTTCACCATTTTTTTACAATTGTTTTCAAAAGGTCATTTCTTAAAGCATACTACAATGCTTAGAATCATTTTCAAAAGGTAATTGGGTCATATTATGGAATGTGCGTGTCCAATGGGATATTTAAGCATACTGCAATGCTTTTAGTCATTTTCAAAAGGTAATTGGGTGATAGTATGGAATGTGAACTTACAATGGGCTATTTATGAATATTTGTGTGCATAACTACCCTTGTAGACAGGTTGGATATCTCTTGAGGACATTTTAACCAATGTCCATCACGGATTTTGGGGCTTTAAAGGGTATTTTAGGGTTCATATTTCTTAATAAGCAGGGTTCAAGGTTTAAAGCCTTCACATTTTGGTATAATGCATTTAAAGTTTTAGGGTCTAAGATTTAAGATGTAGGATGAACTAGCTCAAGGACATTGGATATTGCTACTAACCTGAGGTCAACATATCAATGCCCAAAACACTTGTGAAGTATAAATGCCAAAGGTCTATCTTACATTGTGGTCTATGTGTAATTTCAATGTCAATGGAGGTTGAATGTGTCAATGTTAAGACCAATACATCGTGGCAATATGTCAATGTATCAAACTTCGTCAAATATGATATCTCAGTCAAGTATACTCAAATTTCAAGGTCATATCAGTGTAGGGTAGATAGGTTCACTATCTATATGTACTAATGTCCACAAATTTGATGCACAAATCAATATTTCAGGGTCACATAAGGTAAGTGTTATGGCACTATGTTTTGGTTCATAATTGCAATGAGAGGTTTTGGTTCATTACTTCTCACATGTTATAGCATTTCCAGAACCTTACATGGCACACAATCAAATTTCTGCCTCTCTCTTACGCTGCTTACTATGCTGCTAAAATTAATATAAAATGTGATTAGCACAAATAATATACAATCAGCACAAGACTACTTAAGGCCAAGAGAAAATCCTTTAGGTTTAAATGTGCCTTAAGTGCATAACCTACTAAAGACTCTTTTTAAATCTAAACAACAAACTCATCTCACTGATAAGTTCTCTGAACAAAAGCATCCCAAAAAGTTCTCCAGCTACCCTGGTAAACCTGTTGATAATGGAGCATGCACCCAGGATGGCCAGCAAAACCAACAAGAATGCAGTCCACACACATACCCTGTGTATAATCAACAGAGTACTTGTAGTTATTTAATGTGAATGCACACTTATTTGCATAAATATCTATTGTTCTTAATAAAAAAACTACAGAAATACATCGTACATCGTAAGGATGTTAGCACAGGACTTAGTGAGGAGACTATTTCCAAGTGTTTAGAGAAAAGCTTTTACTCCTCAAAAATAGAGTATGCTTCTCAGAGTATGGATATTGAAGTCAGATGCAGCATTTTCCAGGTCTTTATAATATCTATGGGGAGGACTTGTCTTTGAATGCAGTAACTAATATATGTCCACTTCTTGTCTATAAGTCTTGAAATGCTGCCAGCTGGAATTATCAATTTACAATTTCACACCAAGTTACCTTATATTTTTCAAGACATAATGCAAACATCACTGAAAAAGAGAGTAATAAGTAAGATTATCAAAGAATGAAGCAGGCTTGGACTTTAAAATTTGTTTGTAGATTTATAGGTTTAGTTGGTAGTTTTAAAGTGTAAAATTTTCTCCCTCTTTAGATTCAAAAACATATGGAAACCCTTGCTTCTGAGAGTATGAAAATGATGGTATGAATTGTTTATACAAGAAGAGTATGAAGAAAGATATGAGCTGGGCAGTTTAAAGTGCAGTCACAGTTATCATGAGGCCTACATCAAGCAGTGGTTGCTTTAGAAAAACAAGTGTCCAGTCTGCAATATTTCTGTCATTTCATAGCAGGAAAATTCTAGTTTGCTGCATTTTTTTTTCTTTTTATGTTAGGAAAATCTTAGGATCGGTGCTTTGATGAAGCAACAAACCCTCCCCTTGATTTTCTTTCCTTGGGCTGGTGTTTAAAATTTTAGAAAATCCTGTACATGTAAATATCCTTTGTGCAACCTGCATTCTCATGACTATTCCTTTGATAATGTTCTTTTGTTTTTCTGGTAAATTATGCTTATAATATTCCTTCTACAGATATGACTAGCGTTAACCATATGCAACTTCCCCTTTGTTAGGAGCTTTTTCAAACTATTAACCATATGCAACTTTGTCAGAATGTGGTCCAACACTACCAACTCCCTAATGAACTTGGAATCTTAGGAAATTGTATTGAATATCAATGTGTTTGAAATGGTCATGACACTTTGGATTTTCATAGAGCTTGATGTAACTTTGATTCTCACAAGAGACAATATTGGGCTTCAACAAGTGATTGGTTGACTCTACAATCAAGTTGCAAATCTAGATAGCTTCATAATAAGCATATGAAACTGCCATATACTTTTCTTCAGTGGAACTGAATGCAATTGTTGCTTGCTTCTTGTTGATTTGATAAAAATGATTTATAAAATGATAATAATGATGTTTAAAATGAGCCTTATGATGGTCTACTTATACACATTGATTGTTCACGAGGTGTTAGGGGTATGTTTATAACACCACTTCCCTTGAAAGCTTTGTCTTGAAAGCACAGTAATTAGAATTTTCTTTAGTTAAGCACTTTTTTGTGGTGGAATGAAGTTTATCAAATATCTATATATACTTTGTAGAGGTTTGAATTTGTTTGTCCTTTGAGTGTTTGTGAGGTTTCTTTATATTTTTTGCATCATAGTCTAAAGTCTTTTGACATGATTGTTTAACATGAAAGCTTTATGCTTATTGGAAATATATTTGAAATACCTACATGATCAAGAAAATTTTATGGTTAATTAAATTACTAATTAGGTACTACAAAAAGAGGATGATGCTGAGAGGGCTTGCCTAGGTGACTCTGGGAGCAACCCGGAGGTGGTCATACAAAGCTCTTCTAAGTCACAAATCTGAAGAGAAAAAACTGGTGATGTATATGTGGTTGCTCAACCTAGGCTATATGGAAAATCTTGGCAGAGAGTGTTTACCTTTCCGTGTCTTCTCGAAAGTAGGTTGTCTGCTCATAGAATAAGATCACTACATGTAGGTGATGGTTCTATAGTAAGTTCTCAGCCTTATCTTCAGAATGGCTAACATAGAGGATCAGGTTTGAATACAGGATATAATTTGATGAATTTGGAGATTTAGAGTTAAAGAAAATTTTCACATTCCCTAGGTCTAACCCCATTAGGTCACCTAGGGCAACAATTTCCTAGGAATCTAGCTAGAGGAAAACTTCTATCTCCTAGAGGCAGCTGCGTTGTTGGGTACCCTCACTCTCCTCAAAACTTGGGCCAAGTCCGATGGTGGAATATTCAGATACCTCAAGCCCTAGCTCTAGGATCAAGTTTTGCCTAGGTGGTCCCAAGGATAGAACCTAGTAGGATCAATTTGACCTATCGAAGTAAAAACTCTTGTCTGATCCTTTCCCCTCACCTTGTCCAGTATAGGAACATCATTGGTTGCTAAATTCCATCCCCGAACCTAGGTTGGGTCCACTTGGCCCCGTGTGGTCCCATTTGGTGTCAAAGGCCTTTCATCGAGGACCATTTTGGAATCCAAGTTCCCAAAGGATTTTAGGGATTGAGAAATTCCTTCATAAGTCTTATTCTTCTCCCTCAACCCTTCAATCCCCCTCTTCTCTCCCTAGAAGATAAATTCACTTGCTTAGAAGGAAAGCAAGTCCCACTCTTTATTTTATCTTAGGGAAAGGGTTTCGAGGGTCACTTCCTACCTATTCATTGACCTATACTCTACAAGTGACTTCCTAAACTACCGAGACTCCACCCATCAGTGAAATTCTGTGAAGAGCACAGAGCCTTAGTTGTGGTGACAATGGGCTAAGCCTCCATCGTTTCCCTTGTCCTAGCAGTTGCCCTCTTAGGAACCCCTTTTAGGTCCACTACTAGTATGAGTGATAACAAGTTGTTCACAATTCCATTTGTGAACAAATATTTGGTATGCCCACTTTTGCCATATTACAGCTCCAAGATGAGAAGTCCAGGGCTATGGAGGCTGCCCTTCTTCTCTCTGAATCAATCCTCTACAATATAGTGAACTAGGGCTAGTTGGTTCGCCCACTTGACTGTTACTTTAGTCCTTCAAAGTTTGCACATCCTTAGGCCCTATACACCTACCCTTCTACCAATTTTGTTATCCTTCACCAGAACAAGAGTCAGGGCTCTTCTTTGAAAGTAACCTAACAACCCTCCAACTGTACTTGGACTACCATCAATCTGCCCAACCACAGTCAATTATTTTTACTGATCTAGGGCCCACAATATTGTCTTCATCTAGGGCTCTTCAAATCTGCCACCTAACAAGGGTTTGAGTCCTCTCAAGATCATTGTTCTTGTGTATCGACAATTTGATCTTTTTTGTCCAATCTACGAACAAATATGAACTACTCCTCTTATCATACTTCTAACAATCTATAGATGACTGAACTGGGGTCACAAATCAGCCACTAACAGTCCATTTACTAATTTTTTATAGGTTTCTTCAGATATTTGTCTAAAACTCTATGGAAAGTCCACCAAAATCAACTCCTCTACATGTCAATCCATTCTTCATATGGCACATCTCTTCTGCATGCTCAATCTTTTGCTCAGGTTCCACCCTCCTTTGGATCTATTGTCTCCACACATATTGAATCTGCAAACCATCTTCCAGATCTGTGGTCTTTATTGCAGAAATAAACCTCGCTCTAAGGGTCACAACCCGTCTTCTTCTATGTAAATTTGTCATAGTCTTAAGGGCATACCTTATGAACTAAACATGCTAGGAAACTATCCTAACTAGGGCATTATACTTATGTACTTAAAATTGTTGTAGAACAAACCCTATCCACACATAGAAAAAACATGACTCTTGCCTCCATAAGAGACTCGACCTAGCTCATATGGATCCATAGATTCTGGGCATTTCTTTCGCTGAATCTTGACATGAACTTCAGATCTCATTGTCGACCCTCAAACTAGGGTTAAATCAGTCAATATTACGCCTGTGTCGACTTCTGTTATGGCTCTAAATTACAGTGCAAGCCCTCCTCCATTTATGTTGGTCTTTATCACAGACCTTGTGGCCTACTAACCACCACAAGGCAAGATGGTATCAACCCTATCTTCTATTTCATGTAGAAAATCTAACCAACGGGATTCAATCTGATCTTGTAATGTACTAAAACAAGATATTGAATCCTTCCTACAATTTGTGGAAACAACACACGATCGCACAATCACATATAAGTAAGAGAAACAAGTTATCAATTGCACAACACAAGATGTATCTGGGGAAGCAACTGCTCAAAACCCTCTATCTCTATTTTGTATTAAGTCAAGGAATCATGAAACAATACAATGCTTAATCTCTCTTGAGATTCTCCAACACTCTACCAATTGTCTCCTGCTGATTTAGGAAAAATCGATCTAATACTTAGCCAATTCTCAGCCTGCCTTGCTCACGCAATTCCTATGGAATTATCTGCATACTAATTAGGAAAATCAACCTTCCTTGATTGCACAATCCATCATGGCATCCCAATTACTTTATAATTGCACACGGGAAATTTACTATAAATACAATTGATAGTTATGTTCCTCTGAACTGTGTTACAATAAGGATGAAGGGTCTTTTTTATTATTTAAAAATAAGATAAAATCCTAAACAATCAAAACCCTAACCCGAGGAGATGTAACACCAAGAGTTTATGGGCCCCGTTGGGGTTAGTTGGGCAGCCAACTTTCTAGGGTCGTAACTTGGTCATATGATCTTCGTTTGATGCACATGATACCTTGTTAGAAAGATCTCTTCGAGGACTACAACTGCTAATGCGATTTCTATGAAATCGCTAAACCTTTCTTGCCCAAAAAACGTCATTTGGGGCCTCAAAATGGCTCCGGAAGTTCAGGACCTGAAAAACTGACAAAAATAGTAAACTGTGCTATAATTAAGGAAACTGAAAAATTGAAAGAGACAATGGCAAGGGCCCAAGTGGAATAGGCGGGTGGCTACCAATATCCACCTCGATCACCTTAAATCGAATTTCTTGAGCTAACTCAATCATCATGACTTAGTTAACTGACACAAGTTGTTATGAGACGAAATTACAATTTATTGTCCAATTTATTTAAGGGAAAAATAAATTAGATGCCTCACATTCCTCACTCCTGGTACATCAAAATTCCTCGCCAGTGTGGGTACATTTTTTTTTGTCCTTTCTAGTTTCCAATTTCACTGTTTCTTGTTGCAAATTTCAATACTCCCTCTCAACAAGAAAGGAATTCAATCTATCCCCATCCGGTACCTTTGGAATGTTCTGCATGCTACACTTCTCTAGTGTTGTTTGCACCTGCAAATCCAGAAAATGAATAGCCTCCAAACAACTTACTCGGTATAATGCATCTGTCATCAGAATATTCTGACTGGCACTGCTAGCTACTGCATCTGTCTAATACTAGATTCTCTGCGCTGCTGCTGACATCTGCATCCATGCCCTTTGAACTATTGCTAACTCTAATTTGTGATCCAATATTTGACATCTATGACTGATTTCTGTCTTGCTGACATCTGACTACATCAATCTAACTGATCCTTCCTACTACTATTGTATTGTGGCTCCTCGTAGCCAGGTTCGATCCATGAGACACGTCATCTCAATGGACCTTGCCCAAATTTCTTATCTTGGGATTATGTCTACACATCACCCCACCATATTACACCTTGAGGTATGGCTGCTCCCCCTTCCCATCTGGCTTGAAATTTCCCCCTCATGGAGGTCTCTACTTGAGTGGATGCTTCCACTCAGTCTCCTCTCTGCTTCTCCAATTGTGGCAGCTACTCCACAACCTTTTGAGACTGCTTCTCATGAAGATTCATGTTGAGAGGTATTTATGCTCCCTTTAAACCACCAAGTCTCTAACTTCTGCCTTTCTCCTCAAAGCTTTGCATGCATCTGGTACTTCAATTACATATAGGTTCTTGACTCGCACACAGTGTAATTGTCCCGACATTACAAAAAGTTTCTAAAAAAGAGTTGATTTTAAATCGATGATATCTCCCTCATCTGAGCTTCGATTCGACCGATTTTTTTTTTCTATTTCGGTAGATTTTCGCAAGGAATCCAAATAGTCTATTTGTTTTTGAAATGTTTACACCAAAATATTCAAATATTCTATGCAAACTCGCCGCCCAAAAAATTCCTGCTCTGATACCATGTAGAAAATCTAACCAACGAGATTCAATCTAATCTTGTAATCTACTAAAACAAGATATTGAATCCTTCCTACAATTTGTGGAAACAAGACACGATCGCACAATCACATATAAGTAAGAGAAATAAATTATCAATCACACAACAACATGATGTATTTGGGGAAAGAAACTGCTCAAAACCCCTCTATCTCTATTGTGTACTATTAAGTCAAGGAATCATGAAACAATACATTAATGCTTAATCTCTCATGAGATTCTCCAACACTCTGTCAATTGTCTCCCGTTGATGTAGGCAAACTCGATCTAGTACTTAGCCAATTCTGATCCTTACTTTAGCCTTCCTTGCTCATGCAATTCCTAGGGAATTAACTCATTAATTAGGAAAATCAGTCTTCCTTGATTGTGCAATCCATTATGGAATCCCAATGACTTTATAATTTCACATGGGAAATTTTCTCTGAATACAATTGATAGTTATGTTCCCTTTAACCTCTGTCTCAATTGGGTATTCCTCGAAACTGACATGCATACAACTATTAATAGTGAATTATCAGTTATATGATTGATCACTCATTGTGAATTAAATCTAATTTAATTCACTGGACCTCTCACTAGCTCATAACTCAGTTAGAACCAGTTAAACTGATTTTAACGCATTTAATTGAGTTAATTACACTTGCACCCCACTAATGCATCAACTTCAACTGGACCCAAAAAATATTAGAATCCCTCTAGATGCCTCATCTTAGACCCTCAAGTACTTGAATTTCTTGAGCTAACTCGGTCATCATGACTTAATTAACTGACACAAGTTTTTATGAGATGAAATTACAATTTATTGTCCAATTTATTTAAGGGAAAAATAAATTAGATGCCCCACATTCCTCACTCCTGGTGCATCAAAATTCCTCACCAGTGTGGGTGCATTTTTTTTTGTCCTTTTTGGTTTCCAATCTCATTGTTTCTTGTTGCAAATTTCAACATTTCAGAATTTGATGCGGCCTTCACACAAAGACACCATTGAAATCACATGCCCAGATTCTCATGAGAAACCTCTCTTAAGCTCGATCTGCCAGAAGAGAACCAACAATATGCTATCCTACTTCCTAGTGCAAACCGACCCTTAAGGTATGCAACATTCTTCTGAACACTCACATGATGATCTTGCTCTTGGAGGATGATCATGACCTCCCTTTAGCAACCCTTACTCACCCTCGTACTCGACCTACTTTAGGACTACATCTCTCTTCACCCCCTTGATGTGCCAGATAGTGGGAATACATGTCAAACATGCTAATATGTGCCAAGTGATAAGGCATGCCAAGATGTGCAAGGGTGTGTCAATGTGTGTCAGGGAATGTCAAGACAAAAAAAGGGAGAAAAAAGTTTAACTACAAGGAAATGAACACATAAGAGGGTTAATAAGTCATCAATTTACCTTTTCCAAGAGGGGCATCCTAGGCACACCAACACTAGGCAGCAATAGGTGCCAAGTGCAAAGTCTTAGTGCATTCTAAGTGCCAAGTATTCCTTTGCTGCTTCTCATCTACTTTCCAACAACTGATAATCACAAATAAATTTAATATTAAACCATGCCAAATCATACCAAGGCATCTCAACATATTCCATACATTCTAAGACTTTCCAAGTGCCAACACGTGCCAAGCGCCAATATGTGTTAGGGACTAGTGTTATGCATGTTATGAAGTGGAAGGGAATGTTGAAGAGTGCTAAGGTGTGCTAGAGAGTGATAATGCATGTTAATGAGTGTTAAGGATTACTAGGAAAAAACATTAAGGGAGCACTAAGTAAAAATTCATGAAAGTTAATGAATATGAGGAACGTGTGCCAGAGACTAGTGTTAATGAGTGTTAGTTTTCATGCCAAGGAGGGACTAACAAGGTATGCTAAGCATTGGTAAGGCATGCTAGGGAATATCAAGGCATGTAAAGAATTCCCAAAGTGTGCTTGGGAGTTCCAGGGTGTGCTAATTATATCATGTGCCAATTAATAGTGCCAAGATATGCCAATACATGCTAGGTGCTAAGGATGTGGTGCAGGGTGCCAGGGTATATCAATATATGTCAAGGCAACAAAAGGAAGAACCAATAAGAGGGTTAATAAGTCAGGACTTTATATTTTTGAAAAGGGGCATGCTAGGCACACTAATAATAGGTCCCAATACATGCCAAGTGGCATTGTGTGCCAAGTGCTAATGTATGTCAATGCATTCAACCAAGGTGTTCCAGGGCATGCTAGGGACTATATGCAGCATGCCAACACATGTTAGGAGAGTTTGATGTTGTGCTAGCGCATGACACCATGTGCTTGGGCGTAAGTGTCATCACAAGATTTTCTAGGTACAAAGATGTTCCAATACATGTGGAGTGCTAAGAAATGTTATTGTGTTCCAAAGCATTAATTTAAGGCGTGCCTAGATTGGTGAGGATCGTTAGGTTTTTCTCATTAATAGAATTGTCAAAGCTTGATTATGTATTAAATAATATATTTCCTACACACAATGGTGGAATTTTATCTAAAGGGAATTCGCTAGATAATAAAATTAATATATATGAATCATGTGTTGACTCATGATAGGAAATCTCTATTCGACTAGTTATTACTTGAGGGAAATGATACACACTAATTACTTCTAAAAAATTGATTGACCCTAACCACTATGGCTTTGGACATATTATAAAAAATACTCCACAATAATGGTATTAAATTGTTAACTTTTGACAAAAAAATATATTAACGGGCACATAGCGTCATCAAAAACTCATTGGAATAATCAATGATGACGGGCATTTTTTGACCGTCACCAAAAGTAACAAAAAGAGCATTGGTGAGGGTCATTAAAAGTTCGTCACTAGAAGTGTCACCAAAGAGAGAATTAGTGATGGGCCTTTAACGACCCTCACCAAAAGTGTCATTCAAAATGTCTTTGGTGATGGACCATAAAGGACCATCACTATATACACTTACAGTGACGGTTTTTTAATGATCAATGATGACAGACATTTTTTGACCATCACCAAAAGTAACAAAAAGAGCATTGGTGAGGGTCATTAAAAGTTTGTCACTAGAAGTGTCACCAAAGAGAGAATTAGTGACGGGCCTTTAACAACCCTCACCAAAAGTGTCATTGAAAATGTCTTTGGTGACGGACCATAAAGGACCATCACTATATACACTTACAGTGACGGTTTTTTAATGACCGTCACCATATATGACATTGGTGACGGACCTTAAAGGTCCGTCACAAGCATGACCCTCACCAATGTGCTTTTTTCTTGAAAAGTGGACGAATCGGTACCATATACAATGCGAAACTTTACAATGCACATAAAACAAATGAAAATTTTCACTTACCATCGAGGCCCCATACTCGACCGGGAGGTAGTGGCAAATCCGAGGTCCCCAAAATAACTCATCACACTATAGGGATAGTCATGCATGCATAATGGCATTTGATCCCAATGCGTAAAGGACTCAGGTTGGAACACCCATCCCAGAGCGCCCCACCTCCTCCTCTAGACAGTAGTCACCCCCACTAGCACATCTTGGGCTCTTTGGAGCCCCCATCCTGGAGCTATATATGAGGTCGTAGTGTTGGGATATTCTCAAAGAAGAGTGAGAAAAAAATTGTACCATATGCACAATCATGGTTCACTTGCCACTTGCATAGAAACAACTATCGTTTAAATGACGACAGCATAATCTGGGCTCACCCATAGTAGGTCCCACTCAACATACTCTTCACAAGCATCATTTACCCTCAAGTGATGTGGTGGAGTGCTTGGTTGCCTAGGATCTGCAGCATGCTGCAGCCACCACACAGGTCTCTAACCTCTCTAGATCCCCGATGAGTATCTGAGTCCCCTTGACTTGGATACTTGGTCGACAATGGTGCTCTACAAACTCCATGATGTTCTGCCCTTGCAGTAACACTGGCTGTGTATTCCCAACCATCCCAAGTGGTGGAAGACCAATCAGGAAATATATATCCTAAACTGTCAACTCGATCTGGTACCCCTGCACTATAAAGACCTTGTTAGTCATCAGTATTTTTGCCTATTATGATGACTTTATGCCTTGTCTAGGTTTTCTAGAAACCATTTTCAAATATGCCAATTTGTCCTCTAGAAAACCCCTCCAACAAATTTTTGTCTTCTTACCCCTCTCTTTCATACTGAGGTGAGAAAAGTCTTTAGTTTTTAGTCCTGTCCTGAATCAACAAACCTTCCCTGTCCACAATTATCATAAGCCTAATACATCTGATATACAATTTCCCCTGCTTCACATAACTCACTATCAAGCACAAGAAAAGTTGTATACCCCTCTCTCACTGATTATCTTGTCATATGATGACCTAAATATGCCTAAGAAACGCTTCAGAAACTATGACAAAGTCTGTAGGTCTAGGTGGTGGTGTTTAGGGAAAATACCTTGACAAAGCTTTCTCTAGTTAAAAACCCTGTCTTCAATATCAGTCAGCCATCATGCCTTGTTATTTGTCAAAACAAAACCCTTTTCTATCCCTAGGTCATACACCATCAAAAGGTCACTATGTTTTTTTTTAAGCAGAGCTCAAAAAGGTTCAAATCCAAGAAGAAACAGTGAAAGAAGTTCCATGACTAAAGAAAAAGGATTATTTCAAGCATGATTTCATGATACATCAAGAAGGCTCACATAGTTTTCAAGAAAATATCCCTACAAAGAGAAATGAAAATCATACAGTTTACAAGGGCCTCTTTAAATGGTAAGCAGAAGTCACCATCTCAGAGAGCCCAGAAAGAGGTTATGTGTTGTTTGAAATAACTTCTTTCAAGTTAAAACAGAGATCAACTAAAGTACTCTTATAGTTTTTCAATAAATCAATGACAAAGAAAGGCACTACACAGTTGTTTGAAAGCCTTTCCATGACAAAAAAAAGGTAAATTTTTTTTTTCTACATGTGCTCCTTCAATGAAAAACAAAGGGCCCACTTACATTTGGTTTAAAAAAGAAACCTCCTTGAATGGATAACAGAAGGCCAAGGCACAGTCTCAGAAGGCCCAGATTTTGGTGAAAGATAGCCCCTTTCAAACATTAACAAAATCAGCTTAAAGAGTTTTCTTCCAAAGAAAAAAGGGGTGCCCCACCTTTGTTTCTCAAAGCGCAAAGGAAAAAGAAAGTTTAATTCTTTTAAAGGGGGAAAAGTCATGATTCATTCACTCCAAAAAAGCTTATTAAAACTTTAATTAAATGTCCTTCATGTTTTAAATGTCCTCCTCTCCCGGTGTTCAGAAGGTGCCCAGCGCCTGACCCGACACACAGTGCCCTCAAAAGTGTGCAGGTGCTACGTGCCTCTGCACAGGAGCGTACCACCTCTCCAAGGGTCTCCAAAGGTAGAAAAAACTGGTTTTAACTCAAGTTTTGGTTTTTCAAACACAACAAAAGGTTTTCAAGGAAGAGAACCTATTTACAAAGAAAGAAGAAGCAGTGATTTTTAAGGGAGAAGACACATGTCATTGTAAAAAGCCTATTTGCTCATTGATAAGGTAAATACACAATTTTAGGGAAAAATACTCATTTTCATTCAAAAGGACTTGTCTTGATCAGTGATAAAGGAGACAGTGAGTTCAAGAATAAAACATAGTTTGTTTTCAAAATATAACCATTTTACCAAAAGCTAGAGTTTAAAGAAGCAAGACCTTTGTGAGTTAAAACTTGCTTGGTTGGAGTGGTTAAAGTGAAACACAATCCTACAAGGAGAAAAACAATGGTTTATGCGAAAGAAGAAAAACTTGTTTTGGTAAGTTAGTAAAGGAAATGAGGAAAGTAACAATCATCAGAGTAGTAGGGATAGTAAAAAAAGCGCCTCCTAGCAAAGCAGTGACCTTGGAGGCAGCCCACACACAGAGGTAAATGAGGAAAACAGTCAAGATAAGAGTAGCACACATAAAGGGCATGAAAGCAAAGAGCATGGTAAGGGTAACATACATAAAGAGGTTCAAAACAATGGAGCTAATGAAGATAGTGGCAGTCAGAAAAATAATGATTAAAATCAAGCCCAAAATAGTGAGGAGGGTGAACAAGGTAGTCCTAAAGACAGTCATGATAAAAGCAGAGGTAGTGAACATGACAGCTCTAAGGAAAAAGACAAAAAACAGTGAGCAAAATGAGGGCAGCCCTAAAAGAGATAATGCAAATAGTGAGCATGAAAATAGTCCTCAAAGACATGTGCTAGCTGCCTCTCCTAGGCAAGGGGCCATGAATCCTCCCTCAAAGGTGGCAAAGCCAAAAACCATTAAATCTGCAAAGAAGAAAACCATTCAAGTTGTGACTACTAAGGTCACTAAAGCGCTCAGGAGTAGAGGCAAATTTCCCAAGCCAAGCTCAAAACTGCCCAAAGGAGGCGCCTGGTGAAAAAAGGAGAAAAATACATATCTAGGCTTGGAATCATGGCTTCAGCTTCCTTGCATGTTTCTAGAAACCCATAAGGGGTCTGCACACCAAAATTGAGCAATTTTGGACATGATCTTGTTTTTTGTGATTTTTAGGCCTAATTGCACATTTTTCTAGGCGCTGCCATGTTTTCTAGGAGCATCCTTAGCTCATGAAAGTTATTTTTTTGGATGTATTAAATTTGGGGGCATCTACTCACAAATTTTCAGATCAAAAGAAGGTGTTTTGGTCCCCTAAAGAGGCAAAAAACAATCAAAATTCACCTTTATGCCTCAAATATCAGCAGGTGAGACCCTCTTGGGTTTTTTCACTCAGACCACTTTTTGACAGACTTCCATGGATTAGTTCCAGAAACTAGACATCCAGGGCTTTCCAACGAGCCATCACAGGTCTCGTTTCGACATCGAGAAGTCCCTCAAAAGTCCTCTTCAAAACAAACTTTTTATGTTGCTATGCTCCTGTAGGATTTTGCTAAAAGGTAGTTTTCTGAAGGTGGCCATCCAAATGTGCGTTTAGCTATTTTTGACTCTATTTCAGAGATCAAAAGTCAATTTTCTTACTATTTTTAGCTTAAATAGATATTTTTTGAAGATATTTTGTGCCTTGGGCTTTGCAAAGCCTCAAGGACAAAATCAGATATTTGTATTAGACCAATGAGCTTCTAGATGCGCTTGTGAGCTTATCTACTCATTTCCTATATAACTTATGAAGACTCATTGTAAATGGTTGGAGGTTTTAGAAGAAAAAATTGACATTTTGAAGAGCAAATACATGAATATGAGCTTTGAAGAAGAAACTTGTTTATGAAGTGGATGATTTGCTTACTTGTCTAGATGATGGAGAGGCTTTGTGTGCAGGATTCCATGGCTTGGTAAATGGTATTGTGTCTCTTATCTAGTATGTTTTCTTAGTTTCTCATATACGTTTTCATGCTTCTTGCTTGTTGTAGTTCAGTAAAGAATAAGTTTGAGATATGCCCATGGAGGCACCTCAAACTTCCTGATTCATTACAACTTAAATTGTCTTCATCTTTCTTGGTTATGTCAAAGAATTATTTATTTCTCTTTGATACCCTAAGAACTTTTTTTCAGTTTCATTAATGGTTATTATGTATGTTGTTTAGTATGATTCATCGTACACCCTGCTTATTCATAGCTAATCAAAATTCCATCTTTAAAATCTCTCTCTGAAGTATTGGTTGTCTTAGTTAAGTCAAAGAGGTCTTGTTTTGATCTTGCCCTTTGTCCATGCTTTGCAGTCTTATTTCAAAGTTCCCAATAGCTCAAGATATGATGTTTAGGAGTTCCCTATTCATAGTTTGAGTTGTTAGTTTATCTTCTTCTTTTTTCCCAAAAGTCTGAAGGTGATTTTCCCAAATTTAGAGGGTCTTATACTTCTATGCATCGCCTGATTGTTTATTTTTTACATTTATTAGTTTGAGTTTCATTCATAGTGATTAATGGTTAGCCCTACCACATGAATGCTTTTCTTTTAAACTATTTATGCCTAAAATCTCTTTGTCTTGCACAACTTGATGTTCATTTCACTTCAAAAACCACCCAAAAGATCCATTGACTATACTAAATCGGCCTTGCCACACACCTTGTCTTTTGTCTAGGCATCCTTGGCTTTCATTTGACCCCATAGCCCTGTTGATTTGATAAGTTATCTTTCATTGATGCCTACTTAATCAGTTGTCACCTCCAAACACAAAAACAAACGTACTTAACAACTAGCCTAAAATCAAATATACTAAGCGAACAAGTTTACATCCTTTTCATAATAAAGAGAGCCCTCTTTGAGCCCAGGAAGGCTAGATCCTAGGGCTCCAAAGTTGGTCTAATTTTACCCTATCATTTGGCTTTCCAATCTTCCAAATCATGGGACCCTAACATAATGGCGATCACGGTGGGACTCTGAGTAAAAAACAAACTTAGGCTCCCTAAACATTTCAGCATCCCTTAAGAAGACTATCTTGTCGATTTATCCCACCGCTCACCACAACATAATGGTGACCACGGTGGGAATTTCTGAGTTAGTGACAATCTGAGTACACCTTAGGACTCCAGAAATCCCTTTTCTTCAAGAATATCTAGTGAATCAGCCACATCATCGCCACTATAACATAATGGCGATCACGGTGGGACCTTTCTGAGTTCATGACAATCTGAATATCTTTCAAGACTCACAGAAAACCCTTGTCGAACTGAGCATGCTATCCTATTGATCCATCCCACCTCTCTCTAACATAATGGTGATCACGGTGGGACTTTGAGTCAAAACATCCTAGGTATCCCTTAGGACTTCTCAAGATCTCAGTCAAACTTAGAAAACTTAAGTGTTGTCTGAAGAGTAGAAACTAGCTCTTTCACCATCTTAGCAAAATGATGATTCAGCTATAGATCACTCTTACAAAGCTTAGGGCTACATAAAGAAACTCAGAAAACCCCCAAAACATCCTTAGATTGGTTTTTTATTAATTATTGGTGGTGGACCATAAACACATATCTCTAAAAACAACAAAAACATCCACCTAGTGACTCCACTAGCCTCTAGTAGGCTTATTACTCCACTAGTCCTTATAAAATCTCCTGGGAATGCATTGAGAAATCCCAATAATGTTGATGGTGGACAACAAAGTTCAAATATTCCACCTAGCGACTCCATAGCTCTCAAATAGACCAAAAGACTCCACTGGTAGAAAACTCTAGACTGGTTGAAAGGACACAATAACTCTTTCTGGTAAAAAAAGATGGATCCAAGTGAGAACACAGTGGAAAAGTTGGAAAAATTGGTATATATATTTAGTAAACTGATGCATCTACTTGACAGGAAAAGAGAAAGACACAAAGTTAAGTTTAACACTGCTTATTCAAACCAACCTACACTTTTTCCTCGGGAGGAACACACTCAACCATTACAAGACAAGAGTAACAAACAAAATGTGCCTAATGAGAAAGTTGAAAATAAGAACACAGAGGAATGCTCTAAAGAATATATCAGCAAACTTGAAATCATAGAATCTGAAATGGAAGAAAAATCAAAACCTGTAGGATCTCTACCTTTATGCTTTGAGTCATTTCAGTTCCTACAAGCAAATTGGCCTCCTAAGAATCTATCAGAGGCAACTCATGAATCCCATGCTTATTATCCCAAACATTGAGAAGAGTTGATTGAGGATGAATTCAAATATGAAATAGAAGAAAAATCAAGACCTGTAGGATCTCTACCTTTATGCTTTGAGTCATTTGAGTTCATACGAGAAAATTGGCCTCCTGAAAATCTATCAGAGGCAACTCATTAATTCCATGCTAACTATCCCGAACATCACGAAGAGTTGGTCGAAGATGAAAACAATCAAGAAATGAAAGAGAACCCACAAGATTTATTTAAAGGCACAAGTGATGATTCATCATCTCTCTTAGGTAAGGCCCAAAAAGACATTCATCCTCTAAATCGGCTTTCCCAAGAGAAAGAGGATTATTGTAGTTATATCCAAAGAGAGATAAAAATGCCCCCATTTTTAACTAAAGAGGATATAGATAAACTCATAAACATGCAGAATGCCTCTAAAACTTCATATGACCAAAAATTTTCTGATCATTCTCCTGCTAATCTTGCATATCATAAGTCAAAAAATAGATTTGTAAATCAATTTGAAGAGAAACAATCTGATATTCCAATATGTATGGCTGGTGACATTACTTATATTAATGATTCTCCAAGGTTTGAACAATATATTGATGATTATGATATTCAAGTAGAAGCTAACCTTGCAGAGCCATCAACAGTTGATTTGTGGGATGAAGTTCACTATCATCAGATTGAAAGCAGCGATCAGCTAAGACAAGTCACCTATGACACTAATAAGGAAAGCCTTGAGATTTTAGAAGTAAGTGAAGAATCTCTGACTCTTTGCTCTACTTCGCTTCAGTCCATCAGAAATAACTTTCATATAATTGGAAATCAACAGTCTTTCAGCTTTGATGATGAGGTTGAGAGGATGATGAAATTCTTGAGAAAGTTGTCAATGAAAAGCCTTTTCCAGAAATGGTTGAGGAAATCATTTTGGACATGGAATCCTCCTTAATTCCATAGTTGCAGCCACCAAGTTCCATTTAGTTACAAATTTCAAATGAATAAATAGAGGTTGATAATCACATGAGAGTTGTCGTACTATCCTCTCAAGAGGATTTACTGCCAAAGTGTATCCCTGCTCATCAACATGATGACCTTCACACAGTTTTCAGTCCACTTAATCAGAACACATCAGCTTGGAAAGAATACTGCACTGCAATATATGATGAGTCTGACAGTTCAAGTGATCATGAGTAAGAGGAGGATTTTATTTCCCAAGAGCAAGAGGAGGAGTTTCTTTCCCAAGAGAGTCCCAAACATAGCCAAGTGGAAGAAAGAGTAGTCCTGAATGAAGCTTATATATCAAATCCTCTAGATCAGGTATTATTCCAATATCCATTTGTTGTTTTCCTTGAGAAATATGAAGGAGTAGTGTGTTCAGCCCAGAACAGTCTGTTGCAAAGTGTGAGAAAATTTTAGGCACTACTGTTCGAAAACAAGCAAAGTGGAAGTGGCCTTTTCATTTATTCAGCACTCTAAACAAGCTGAAACTAAATACCTCATGAAATCATCTGCTTGATTGGCTTTGTTGGAAAAGAGATTTCACTAAATAAATGTATGTTGTGTATAGGTTAGATTAGGATAGATAGATAGGTGTGAAAAATAAGCTCAGCCTTGTGAGCATCTTTTTAGTTCTAGATTGTTTGAAGAAAAAGTCAAAAACAGAAAATACAAAAAACAGTAGAAAAGTTGAAAAGAGGGCAGTTTTAGAAAATTGCAGAAAAGCCCCATATTCAAAAAATAGTTATGCTGAAAGTGCACAAGTCTAAATGCCACTACTAGTGCTCAAAAGATATCTTGTTCAGTTATCTAGCCTAATCATAACTGAACATGTTTTAAATTGATTGCTGATAAGTTAGTAAAAAAAAGTGATAGTCAAAATGTGTAAGCTTGACTTGTCAAAGAAAGTAGATTAGGAAAAGATACTGGTTCCCCATGCCCAAAACAAAACCAAAGAGGAAAACAGGGATGAAAAACAAACTATGTATCCTAGCCTTGGTTTTTATAAATCTCATTTCATGCAAAATAATATTTGTGTGCAGCTTGTCTTTTATGCCACAAACACATGACAAATCAAACCGTCTAATCCTGATTTGGTCATTTTTCAATTTCATGTTTTAGGTTAGTGAATGAAATCCTGTCAAACAGCTTAATCTTGACAGTCGATCTTGCATAGGTAGAGAAACAAAGGAGTTCATCAGTTTAATTTGAACTCCCGGAAGATATAAGTGTAGAATTAGATAGTTTTCTTTTCTAAAAAATATCATGTCAAAAGGTTGCTTGTCCAAATGCACCTGAAGAAGAAAAAATGCTAGGAAATATAGCTGAGTAGGTAGAGATGACTTTGATGCTAATCATGCTGTCAATTTTCAGAAATGGCATCAAGAAAGAGAGAAATTTGCGCCAATGTATAAGGCACTGGTCTTCACAAGCCAGAGATCTGCAATTCTAGACACCTCCTGAAAAGGAGCTACCCTACCCAAATGGAGCCCTTGTTAGTCATCAGTATTTTTGCCTATTATGATGACTTTATGCCTTGTCTAGGTTTTCTAGAAACCATTTTCAAATATGCCAATTTGTCCTCTAGAAAACCCCTCCAACAAATTTTTGTCTTCTTACCCCTCTCTTTCATACTGAGGTGAGAAAAGTCTTTAGTTTTTAGTCCTGTCCTGAATCAACAAACCTTCCCTGTCCACAATTATCATAAGCCTAATACATCTGATATACAATTTCCCCTGCTTCACATAACTCACTATCAAGCACAAGAAAAGTTGTATACCCCTCTCTCACTGATTATCTTGTCATATGATGACCTAAATATGCCTAAGAAACGCTTCAGAAACTATGACAAAGTCTGTAGGTCTAGGTGGTGGTGTTTAGGGAAAATACCTTGACAAAGCTTTCTCTAGTTAAAAACCCTGTCTTCAATATCAGTCAGCCATCATGCCTTGTTATTTGTCAAAACAAAACCCTTTTCTATCCCTAGGTCATACACCATCAAAAGGTCACTATGTTTTTTTTTAAGCAGAGCTCAAAAAGGTTCAAATCCAAGAAGAAACAGTGAAAGAAGTTCCATGACTAAAGAAAAAGGATTATTTCAAGCATGATTTCATGATACATCAAGAAGGCTCACATAGTTTTCAAGAAAATATCCCTACAAAGAGAAATGAAAATCATACAGTTTACAAGGGCCTCTTTAAATGGTAAGCAGAAGTCACCATCTCAGAGAGCCCAGAAAGAGGTTATGTGTTGTTTGAAATAACTTCTTTCAAGTTAAAACAGAGATCAACTAAAGTACTCTTATAGTTTTTCAATGGCCTCCTTAATTATAAGCAGAGGGCACAATATTTGATGAAAAATAGCCTCTTTCAAGGACTAATACAATCAATGACAAAGAAAGGCACTACACAGTTGTTTGAAAGCCTTTCCATGACAAAAAAAAGGTAAATTTTTTTTTTCTACATGTGCTCCTTCAATGAAAAACAAAGGGCCCACTTACATTTGGTTTAAAAAAGAAACCTCCTTGAATGGATAACAGAAGGCCAAGGCACAGTCTCAGAAGGCCCAGATTTTGGTGAAAGATAGCCCCTTTCAAACATTAACAAAATCAGCTTAAAGAGTTTTCTTCCAAAGAAAAAAGGGGTGCCCCACCTTTGTTTCTCAAAGCGCAAAGGAAAAAGAAAGTTTAATTCTTTTAAAGGGGGAAAAGTCATGATTCATTCACTCCAAAAAAGCTTATTAAAACTTTAATTAAATGTCCTTCATGTCGTTTTTGACTTGGCAAAGAAAGAGATTTCATTTTTTTAGGTTTCGGGCCATCACCGTGCAGAAAAATCTGAACGCGATGCGTCTGTAGCAGGAAGCGACGCGCCTGTGACATCACGCTGAAGAAAAATACAAAGGGCGCGACGTGCCTGTAGCTGGGCGCAATGCCCCTGCCTCCTCTCCCGGTGTTCAGAAGGTGCCCAGCGCCTGACCCGACACACAGTGCCCTCAAAAGTGTGCAGGTGCTACGTGCCTCTGCACAGGAGCGTACCACCTCTCCAAGGGTCTCCAAAGGTAGAAAAAACTGGTTTTAACTCAAGTTTTGGTTTTTCAAACACAACAAAAGGTTTTCAAGGAAGAGAACCTATTTACAAAGAAAGAAGAAGCAGTGATTTTTAAGGGAGAAGACACATGTCATTGTAAAAAGCCTATTTGCTCATTGATAAGGTAAATACACAATTTTAGGGAAAAATACTCATTTTCATTCAAAAGGACTTGTCTTGATCAGTGATAAAGGAGACAGTGAGTTCAAGAATAAAACATAGTTTGTTTTCAAAATATAACCATTTTACCAAAAGCTAGAGTTTAAAGAAGCAAGACCTTTGTGAGTTAAAACTTGCTTGGTTGGAGTGGTTAAAGTGAAACACAATCCTACAAGGAGAAAAACAATGGTTTATGCGAAAGAAGAAAAACTTGTTTTGGTAAGTTAGTAAAGGAAATGAGGAAAGTAACAATCATCAGAGTAGTAGGGATAGTAAAAAAAGCGCCTCCTAGCAAAGCAGTGACCTTGGAGGCAGCCCACACACAGAGGTAAATGAGGAAAACAGTCAAGATAAGAGTAGCACACATAAAGGGCATGAAAGCAAAGAGCATGGTAAGGGTAACATACATAAAGAGGTTCAAAACAATGGAGCTAATGAAGATAGTGGCAGTCAGAAAAATAATGATTAAAATCAAGCCCAAAATAGTGAGGAGGGTGAACAAGGTAGTCCTAAAGACAGTCATGATAAAAGCAGAGGTAGTGAACATGACAGCTCTAAGGAAAAAGACAAAAAACAGTGAGCAAAATGAGGGCAGCCCTAAAAGAGATAATGCAAATAGTGAGCATGAAAATAGTCCTCAAAGACATGTGCTAGTTTCCTCTCCTAGGAAATGGGCCATGACTCCTACCTCAAGGTGGCAAAACCAAAAACCATTAAATTTGCAAAGAGAAAACCATTCAGTTTGTGACTACCCAGAAGGAGGTGCAAATTACCCAAGAAAGGCCCAAAACTGCCCAAAGGAGGTGCCTAGTGAAAAAAGGCGAGAAAGACATATCTAGGCTTGGAATATTGGTTTCATCTTCCTTGCATGTTTCTAGAAACCCATAAGGGGTTTGGTCACCAAAATTGATCAATTTTGTACATGATCTTGTTTTTTGTGATTTTTAGGCCTAACTGCACATTTTTCTAGGTGCTGCCATGTTTTATAGGAGAATCCTCAGTCATGAAAGTTATTTTTTTGGATGTATTAAATCTAGGGGAATCTACTCACAAATTTTCAGATCAAAAGAAAGTGTTTTGGTCCCCCAAAGAGTCAAAAAACAATCAAAATTTAGCTTTCTACCTCAAATATCAGTAGGTGAGACCCTCCTGGGTTTTTTCACTCAGTCCAATTTTTGATAGATGTCTAGGGATCAGTTTTCAAAAATCAAGTGGTTCCAAAAGCTAGACATCTAGGGCTTTCCAACAAGCCATCACGGACCTCGTTTTGACATTGGGAAGTCCCTCAAAAATCCTCTTTGAAACATAATTTTTTCTGCTGCTACGCTCCTGTAGGATTGTGCTAAAGGGAAGTTTTCTGAAGGTGGCCATCCAAATGTGCGTTTAGCTATTTTTTACTCTATGTCAGAGATTAAAAGTCAATTTTCTTACTATTTTTAGCTTAAATAGATATTTTTTGAAGATATTCTGTGCCTTGGGATTTGCAAAGCCTCAAGGACAAAATCAGATATTTGTATTAGACCAATGAGCTTCTAGATGCTCTTGTGAGCTTATCTACTCATTTCCTATATAGCTTATGAAGACTCATTGTAAATGGTTGGAGGTTTTAGAAGTATAACTTGACATTTTGAAGAGAAAATACATGAATATGAGCTTTGAAGAAGAAACTTTTTTATGAAGTGGGTGATTTGCTTACTTGTCTAGATGATGGAGAGGCTTTGTGTGTAGGATTCCATGGCTTGGTAAATGGTATTGTGTCTCTTATCTAGTATGTTTTTTTAGTTTCTTCTATATGTTTTCATGCTTCTTGCTTGTTGTATTTCAGTAAAGAATATGTTTGAGATATGCCCATGGAGGCACCTCAAAATTCCTGATTCATTACAGCTTAAATGTTCTTCATCTTTCTTGGTTATGTCAAATAATTATTAATTTCTCTTTGGTACCCTAAGAACTTGTTTTCAGTTTCATTAATGGTTATTATGTATGCTGTCTAGTATGATTCATGGTACACCCTGATTATGCATAGCTAATCAAATCTCCATCTCTGAAATCTCTCTCTTAAGTATTGGTTGTCTTAGTTAAGTCAAAGAGGTCTTGTTTCGATCTTGCCCTTTGTACATGCTTTGCAGTCTTATTTTAAAGTTCCTGATAGCTCAAGATATGATTTTTAGGAGTTCCCTCTCCATAGTTTGAGTTGTCAGTTTATCTTATTTGTTTTCCCAAAAGTCTGAAGGTGATTTTCCCAAAGTTAGAGGGTCTTATACTTCTATGCATCGCCTGATTTTTTATTTTCTACATTTATTAGTTTGAGTTTCATTCATAGTGATTAATGGTTAGCCCTACCACATGAATGCTTTGATTTTAAACTATTTATGCCTAAAATCTCTTTGTCTTGCACAACTTGATGTTCATTTCACTTCACAAACCACCAAATAGATCCTTTGACTATACTAAATCGGCCCTGCCACACACCTTGCCTGTTGTCTAGGCATCCTTGGCTTTCATTTGACCCCATAGCCTTGTTGATTTGATAACTTATCTTTCATTGATGCCTACTTAATTGGTTTTCACCTCCAAACACAAAAACAAACAAACGTACTTAACAACTAGCCTAAAATCAAATATATTAAGAGAACAAGTTTACATCCTTTGCATAATAGAGAGAGCACTCTCTGAGCCCAGGAAGGCTAGGTCCTAGGGCTCCAAAGTTGGTCTGATGTTACCCTGTCATTTGGCTTGCCAATCTGCCAAATCACGGGACCATAATAGACCTCATGGTCCGGATCCCAATTGCTGACAATCTGGGCTAATAAGGGCTCTCCAGCTCTCATCAGAGGGTTCTCCACAAACTTCAGAACCCAAAACCTAGCCAATGCACTGTGGACACCCTGATCCTCCTGTATCTCTAACCTTAATGTGCCCAGGTATCTCTCTCTCTAGTTGATCTGTAATTCTTCCATATCTACACAAAACCATCATACTTGTCAATTTATAGATAGGAAAGACTATATCAAAACACAAAAAACCTAGTTCTTAGCCAAAAAACAACATAGAAAAACCCCTCCCTATCAGGTCGCACATTTTAGGCCCAATCCTGGGATAGGTCGTAGTTTTCTGCCCAAAACTTGCTACCCAGGTTGTAGGTTTTTCCCCAAAAAGTGCAACCCAGACAAGAAGAGGAGCAGTGGGTCTCGTTCTTGAGCTCGGGAACCTAAACTCGAAATTTCAATCCACTAAAATGAAAGAGTAGGTTAGCCTCTTACCGCAACTGATGGATCTCGATTCCAATGATCGGTTTGTCCGCTATGATCGTCGCAAGATTTACGGCCTTCTCTCCTTTCTTACATTGACCACAAATCCACATGCAAATGAGTGAATTTGGAGGGAAAATTCCTTATTAAAAGAGAAACCCGTGATTTTCTTCGCCCGCCGCGACCAAACCATACCAAATTTCGATAAACCGTCTATACCGTTGGAAAGCTCTCTACCGATCCCTCAAATGGGTATTTGTTAGTTTTTCGTGATTTGATACTTTACCGAGACACGTTTTCCCCAATAAGGTCACTTCACCACTTCTTAAAATAGAATTTATTCACTTGCAACATCGATTGGGGGGCACCATTTTTCCCTCATACTTTTCCATGCTCGTGTTTATTTTCATCATGAGTAACCATCGTGTACTCATGTTTTTATGGTCCCCATTGGACCTTTTCTGTGTGGCAGCAGCATCAAGTCGCCCTTATTTAGAGCATCCAAGTTGAGTCATCATCACATTCATGGATTCTATCCCGAGTCCCTTTGTATCCCGTTGTAGTCCTCCATCCTTCATTGCTTGGTTTCTTTCTCGTGTCGCACATTATGGCCTTCAGTCCTACTGTCCCCTATCCCTCATGATATTGTGTCAGTCGCTGCAAGGTCATCGAGGCCCTTTATGCTCTAACAAGGTATTTCATCCGTTCGCTACTCAGTACCCTCCATTTCATCATCATCCCTGGTGTCATTCTATCAGTCTGTCTACTATTTTTTCTCATGCCTTAGTTGAGGATCCCTTATTGGCTCACCTATGGAGGACCTCCTTCCGTCGACATCAGATCATTCATTCCAGAAGATAGGTCTAGAGGGCGGTGTACCTTGGTTCTAGATTACACTCTTGTTCGATGTTGGATTAGGTAAAGGGACTCCTTATTGACCTTTGAATTGATTATTTCTCAGCTCCAGCTCCCTTCAACATGATCAAGATCTGTATGCTTGATGGTTCAGTGATGCAGCAGCTGATATCAGTGATTCCTGGGTGTGTGTGAGATGTTTTTTAGCCCTCATGAGGGGGTGGCCCTACAGATAGCCCCCCACATACCCATATGACCTCTTCATTATAGCCTTATTTGTAGCTCCATATATCTAATGATTTTGGCCTTAGCCGCTTGCAACACCTTTTTGATTGCCTGTATCAGTCATATTTTCAGAGCCTTTTCCTATTTACAGGGGCATTTGGGTTGTATTTGTATCTGATGTACTCGAATATTATTATATAATTCCTGGTTGTTATCCTAGGCATAGTATGTATGTGGGATTCATTATCATGCTCTTACCTAGCTCATGTTTATGCTAGCATGTACTATATTGTTCATTCCCTTGTTTACTGGACGCATTATTCTTTGTACTTTGTCTCGGTGGGCATAGGTATGCCTCCCTGACCGCCTATAGCATAGGTACTCACTCATAAAAGATACTTGTCGCATATGTAAGTCTTTCCTTCTCAGGGTCTAGTCCTTTAGAGCTTTGGTCTACCTTATATTTCTCTCTCTTTGACTTCCCCTTCGGTGTTTAGTGATTGAGTTCTTACAATGTACTTCGGTCATACGATTAGCTCCTAATGCTCGCACGCTAGGGGGAAATATGATACACCATTTTTTGGTCATCTAACCTGTTACTATTAGATGGACCTAAATACACCATGTAAGACCAATTTTACCCTAAGGAAAATTGCTTTCACTATGAAAAATAACTTAGTAAAATACCTTTATTAAGTTGTTTATTGTATAAACAAGAAACCCCATGAGGAAATATTAAATAAATCCACATTTGTTTGTTTTTCCTCAATGAATAATTAGTTAAAAAATAGTTTTATTAATATTCCTGGTCATATTCAACCCAAAACAGGAAAATTAATTAGATAAATTATTATTTATCTTATTATTTTCTAGGAATAATTATTTAAACCTTATTTAAATAATATTCCTTGTCAAATTTGACTAAATCACTCATAAATAGTTAAATAAATCATTATTTATTTAATTATTACTCATCCACATCCTTAAAATGATAAATAAATCATTTATTTATTTATTTATTATTTACTAATAAAGGGATTTGACCCAAGTCAAATTCCTTTTCCCTCCAACAAAAATAATAAAAAGTTCCATAAAAGTTGGATCTTGATTTGGTTAATAATATTTTAATTATGCACCAATATCTAGACTAACTCAATATTTTGTTATAAATAGAAGGGTTTTTCCATTCATTCATCACCTTTTGTTGCCTAAGATCACTTTGGATCTATACTTTTGGTCTGACTTTGATCCACCATCATTGTCATATTTTTCTATCCTTTTGCTTGTGAGCTCCCTTTGAGTTCCTTTTTTGTCTGGGTTTTCTACACCATCAAGAGAGAGGAATTTTAGATCTGAAGTGTTGAGGACTTACAAGAACCCATCCCATTGAGGAGAACTAGTAACATCCTTCTATGTTTTCCTCCCAGGTGCCCTTAATATAAAATTCATTCAACATATTATTGTCTTGTCTATTGGATGCATGGAGTGAATCTTGTTTTATTTATTGCTTAATGTCTTTTCATGCATAGATCTAAATTTTTGCAACATTGTCTTGATCAACTAATTTCAAATTTGAAGATATTGGAAACCATCTTTTGTTGTTAGGGTTGTTTTTTATGCGCAGCTAAAGTGGTATTTTTTCACACACTTGAAATTAAGATTCATACTAACATCAACTCTGTAGGTTGTGGAATTCTATGAACAACAACACTTCCACATTTAGAGTTTTGATTTGTAGAATTCCTTGTTTCCATAATTTTTCTTTCAACTTTTCTTGCCACCCTAAATGCATTCTCCAATGAATAAGGTTCCCAAAGGAGAACCTCATGTTGGATGTTATCCTTTAAAGTACCTATGAATACATCAATCCTATGATCCTATGTAATATCTATTACTCTGATATTTAATTTTTGGAAGTCCTCAATGTGCTCTAACATTGAACCCTTTTGTTTGGATTTATCAATTGGATAAAGAAGGTGTTTCTCTTTGTATCCTAATATCATGCGATCATTTCCTCCATAAAAATTCACCAAGTGACAAGTGGTTTACGATAAAAAATCCATCGATATCGTACAAATTTATTGGGTTCTAAATATAAAGTTGCAATGCATACCTTTTGTGAGTATTGCACATCATGGAGACAAAAATATTTCTCCATATGTAGTATCCATGTTATCAGAGAATTGTCATCAAAATTCCTAATATATATCTTTAGAATGTGGTGTTTCTTGAACCAAAAAGTGGAGTTTCTAAAATCATAATTCATATTCCTTTTGTCCTCGTCATTATTTTCATGGATTACCTTGTCACCACCGGGAAGCCTTTCTTGCAACAACTTTGTCAAACCTACCTTCAAACCATCCATATTAGATTCAATTCCATCCTTCAAACATTCCATGTCTTATTTTAAACCATCCATGCCCCCTTTTAGTTCATGTTTGGTTCCTCTTTGTGAGAGAAAAATTTGATGCACTTGGTCCTGTAATTTTGATATATCATGTTGCAATTCTTCCTCTTCATGCATCATAGTAGGTATTTCTGAGGGGTTAATGGGTGTAGAATTATTTTGTTTTGGAGAAATTTTATAACCAAATACTTATATGTATACTTAAATATTCCCTTTGAATCAATTTAAATTTATTTTTCAAACAAAAGTTATGCAACATTTTAAAAATAAACACATTTTTCTCTATTTTTTGGCGCTCGATATTGAAATTGTTGCATCTATGTAATTCGGATTTCCAAGGTCTGAAATGTTGTCTTGTGGTAGCCCTTTGAATCTTCTTTCCAATGCCATGAGTTATAAAAATATTAGATTCTTCAATATCGTGTTAGGATATTTCAACACATAGGAAATAGCTAAGAATACCTTAGTCTAGTGTAGAGTTAGGTAAAGTGTGTTTCTTTACTATGTACATTTGTAACTTATAATCCAACAATCACGATTTGTAGTGATCTGACGGTTGTCTATCTCCTTGGTATTAATGACACTTGATCCGTGGCTTAACACCCGATTGGTCCATGATCTTTATTTAAAGATCATGGAGCGTCATTTGTTCGGTAACCGTTTATGAGAGAAACATATGTAACTTTTATTTTTATATTAATAAATTTCCTGAAGTGGCCGCATTGGCTCAGGCCATGGACTGTTTCCCTCTTCAAGGGTTTTAACCACATGATAATACTAGTGTACTGATTTATGATATGTTTGTGAGTGGTGACCTTTGGTTTTTGATCCAAGGAGCTTAACCTGTAAATTCCTACATGGTATCAGAGCTATTTTGAGGGCCGCATCCATTGTTGATAAAAATCCAAAGCCTATTTGACTACATGCGACTATCATTTTCTAGATCTACTATTTCTGAATCTTTTTTGTTCTTGGAGAACTAATCAGCTGTGTCTGGAGCGTCTGTTACAATGAGGAATGTCTTTCGTTTCGTACAAAATGGTTTTCGGTTGCCCAAGTTATGCCAGTTTAGATCTGGAGGTATAAAGTATTTGTTTGTAGTTATATTTATTAATAGTTCTGCTTATTTTGGTTCCCTCTGTTTATTTCAGTTTTAGGTTTTATTTATTTACCGTAACTATGCCCTCTTCTTTGTGTATGCTCTTTGCACTGTGCTATGTGCAATCTCAGCAAATCAGAAACAGGAGGAAGGGATTTTTTTTTGTTACGTATGCTCTTTCCCCGCGTCTTTGTGCGATCTTGGGAAATAAAAAATAGTGAAAAAATAGATAGTTGCCAGTAAGGCTAACCGATAATCTAACATTTTGCTGTAAGGATTGCATTTCTTTCTTTTTTTTTCTCGGATTTTTTTGTTTTTTGCGCAGGAAAAGGCATGCACACCGAAGAGTAAAAAAAAAAAAAAAAACCCTTCCTCCTTTAAAACAATTACAGAATCCTTTTACTATCTCACTTGGTGAGAAGTTACTTTATGAGAATAGAGGTCTTGGTTTCAAGTCTCTTTCTCAAGCTTCTTTTGTAAAAAATTTCTTGTTAAAGGGGCAGGTATTTTTTTTTAAAGTCAAACTTCTCATCAAATTTCAAACCGTTCTCGTAACTATTCAGCATCTTCAACTCATTTTTTCAAAAAGGCATAAATTCTTCATTCAAAAACCGTTTTTCAAGCCTTTTTTTCTTTAATCATCCTAATTTTTCAATATATTTCCATTGGAGTAGTTAGCTTTAGCTTTTCTCATCTTTAATTTTTTAAAAATGGAAAGGGCATGCTTGATTATTCTTAACAACACCAATTATTTCCAATGGCTACCTCACATGGTAGATATACTTAGAAGTAAAGGGCTTTATAGAATAGCCACATGACAAGAAACTAAACCTTCTGATGATGATAAATTTGCTAAATGGGAAATTAAACAAGATCAAGCACAAGGGTTGATAGGAATGTCCATTGGTCAAGATATTCGATTTCATATCCTTGACATTGATACCCCTCATGAATCCCTAGATAAGCTAAATACTGTGTTTGGCATTTGAAATCAAATTAGGGCCCACTGGCTTGAAAATGAGTTTTTTACTTTGGACCCCAAAAATTTCTCCTCTATTAAAGATTTTTTGTCCAAATTCAAGACCCTTAGACTTCCTTTAGAAGGTTGTAAGGTCAAAAAGGAAGATGGTAGCCTCATCTATTGCATTCTTGCTAACCTTGGCCCTGCATACTCTTTATTTTTTTCCACCTTCCATTCCACTATAGAATCCATCATATCTTCTGAAACCACCTACAAGAACCCCCCTTTTGATGCCTTTTCTGATTCTTTGATAAGAGAACAAGAAAAACTCTTACACCTTGGTCTTATCACTTCTGGAAACACTTCTAAGAAAGCCTTAGTAGCCCAACAACAATCATATCAAAAGAATCCCAAGAAGCAGTGTCCTAAAAAGTATGGTCCGAAACCAAACAAGGGTCCTAAGAAATTTTAGCTGCAAATAGAAAAAGAAAGTCACCAAAATGATAAGGCAAATAAAAAAAAAGGGAAGAAGACAGATTGAAATTGCAACTTTTGTAATCCTGATGGCCATATAGAGTCCAAATGTTTTAAGAAGATGGAAGCCTTAGAAGCCGCAATGAAGAAACACAACATCAATTTGGAGCACTCTTCACCTTCATCTTTAGGAATGGCACTTTCTTCTTGTGGTTTTCAAGCATCAAGATCTGGTTCTGCATTAAATGTATATTCTTCTTCATAGTCTCATGAGTAGCTCATTGATTATGGAGCTTCTTACCACATGACAAAAAATAAAGCCATGTTTTCTTCTTTAAATGATTGTAACACCAAACACATTTATGTTGGTGATGATAGATCTCTTAGTGTTGTAGGATCTAGAACCATTCATCTAGATAATGGTCAGTTTAATGATTTACTATGTGTTCCTACCTTGTCATGCAACCTTCTATTTTTTTATCAGATAACTCATTCAGGTGAAGGGAAAATAGTAGAATTCTCACCTCATGATGTTGTAATCAAGGACCTCAAAGATCCTAGACATATTTTATCTACTGGAATTGTTGATGATTCCACAAGGTTGTATAAGTTTGACATCTTTGGGTCATCATGTATTCCCTCCGTTTTTGTTGCTCATAATGATGACATGAGCAAAATTTGGCATGAGCGATTTGGTCACTTAAACTATTTCTCTCTTAAAACTATATGTAAGGAAAATATGGTGACGAGTCTTCCTATGGTATCTTGATGAGATGGTGTTTTCTCCGGATGTGTACTTGGGAAACATCATCAGGATATTTTTGACAAACGTGCCTCTTGGCAAGCTTCAGCCCCTTTGCAACTTGTGCACAATGATTTATGTGGTCCACTTCCTGTTGTCTCTTTCTCTAGTTGCAATTACTTCTTAACTTTCATTAATGATTTTTCTAGGCGCACTTGGGTATACTTCTTAAAACTCAAGAGTGAAGTTTTTAATATTTTCTTGGCCTTTAAGACCTTTGTTGAGAAAAAATCTGAACATCAAATTCTCGAGTTAAGATCAGACAATAGAGGAGAATATGTTAACAACAAATTTATCAACTTATGCAATGAGCATGGCATTCAATTGAAAGATATTGTTCCATATAATCCACAAAAAAATGGTGTAGATGAAAGTAAGAATCACACCTTAAAATAAATGGCTAATTGTATGCTTAAATCTAAAGGACTTAGTCTCAATTTTTGGGTAGAAGAAATTAAATGTGAAAATTACATAGTAAATCACACTCCGACTAAGGTTTAAATAATTTGGAGCTCAATAAAACCATATGTAAGTCACTTTCATGTTTTTGGAAGTGATGCAAGGGCCCATATTCGATATGCGAAACATAAAGCCTTAGAACCTAAGAGTGAAAAATGATTTTTTGTTGGATATTCTGAAGATGTCAAAGATTATAGACTTCTTCAACCAAAATCCAAAAATATAATCATTAGAAGAGATGTAAAATTTGATGAAAATATATCGGCCTGCGAGCCTAGTTCGGTGGGTGTGCCACCTTTGGCCTGCGAGCCTAATTCGGCATATGTGCCACCTCTCTCTCTCTCTTCTATTTTTAATAGCATTCCTTCTAGTTAAGATGATGACAACAAGGATGACAATCCTCCTCCAACTCTTGAAGTTATTCCTTTTAATCCATCGCTTCCAAGATGGGTCCGCTCTACTCAAGATGCATCAGGTTCTCTTGTAGGTGAACCTGCCGATTGATGATGTACACGTTCTCAGTTCGAAAGAGCCTCTTCCTTATTAGCTCAAGTTCCAGAAAATCATGATCCAGAAACCTTTGAAGAAGCCTCTGGTCATCCAGATTGGGATGTAGTTATGAATGAAGAATACCATTCCTTTTTGGAAAACAATACTTGGGATATTATTCCTCTTCCAAAAGGAAGAAAACTTGTTAGATGTAGATGGGTCTGCAAAATTTTTTTGGACCAAATGGAAAAGTGGATATACATAAAGCTCGTCTTGTTGCTAAAGGATTTTCTCAAGTTGAAGGCATTGAATATACTGAAACCTTATCCCCTGTTGCCAAAATGAATTCTATTTGCCTTGTTCTTTCCCTTGTTGCCTCCTCTAAATGGGAATTCCATCAAATGGATGTTAAATCAGCTTTCTTCTTACATGGAGATTTGCATGAAGAAATATTCATGGAACAACCCCCTAGCTTTATCCAAAATGACTCCAATATTTTTTGTCGCCTTTGGAAGTATATTTATGGTCTCAAACAAGCTCCTCGTGATTAGTATGCCAAAATGGATAGATTTCTATTAGATAATGTATTTTCTAGGTGTCATTCTGACAACACTTTCTACACCAAGAAAGTGGGTAATTCCTTCACCATTCTTGTTCTTTATGCTGATGATATTATCCTTACTTGTAGTGATCCCAACCATATAAACCATGTGAAGTATAGCCTCAAAAATAAGTTTGAAATGACATACTTAGGACACTTGCATTATTTCCTTGGTCTTCAAGTCTTGCAATCCAAATAAGGTATTACTCTTTCTCAGTCTAAGTATGCCTATGATATTCTATGCCAATTTCACATGGAATATTGTAAGGCAACCCCTTCTCCCTTTCAGTCTGGAGTCAAGCTTTCAGTCACTTATACTACCCCTGAAGTTGATGCTACCTTATACCGTCAACTTGTTGGTAAAATTTTGTATCTAAACCATACCCGTCCTGAACTTTCCTTTATTGTTGGTCTTGTCACTCGGTTTATGCACCAACCTCGTGAAATTCACTGGAAAGTAGCTAAAAGAATAATTTGATATATTTGAGGTACAATTCAGTTTGGGATTCATTACAGTGTGGGGGCATCTCCATTGTTGATTGGTTTCACTGGTTCTGATTGGGCTGGTGACCCTGATGGTCGAAATTCTACTATAGGATATGTATTCACTCTTTGTTCAAGACCTATTACTTGGTCTTGTAAGAAACAAAGTGCCATCTCTCTTTCTTCGGCCGAAGTAGAGTATTGCGGTGCAGTTGAAGCCATCAAGGAAGCCATGTGGCTTCGTCAGATCCTGTCTGAATTTGGTCTTCATCAGCAGCATCCAACTACACTTTGGTTTGATAATCAGAGTGCCATTTAGCTATGTAAAGATCCAGTTTATCATCAGCATATGAAACACATTGAACTCCACATAGACTTTATCAGAAAGCTCATTCATGATTGTGTTCTTGAAGTGTAGTACTATCCAACCAATGATCGAGTAGCTGATACCTTTACGAAGGCTCTCACAGAAGTGAAGTTTACCAAACTTAGATCCATGCTTGGTGTTTAGGAAAGTTTTCATTAAGGGGGGATAGGCTCTAATGCCTCCTTCATTCTCTTATTGTGTCACTTTTGTAAATCCTTCAATCCTATCCCAATTTGTTCTTAAGGGGGGATGTTAGGATATTTTGACACATAGGAAATAGGCTCCTTTTGTGTCACCTTTGTAAATCGTTCAAATACTATCCCAAGTTGTTCTTAAGGGGGGATGTTAGGATATTCTGAAACATAGGAAATAGTTAAGAATAACTTAGTCTAGTGTAGATTTAGGTAAAGTGTGTTTCTTTACTATGTACATCTGTAACTTATAATCCGACAACCACGATTTGTAAGATCCGACAATTATCTCTCTCCTTAGTATTAACGACACTTGATCCGTGGTTTAACACCCGATTGGTCCATGATCTCTATTTAAAGACAATGGAGGGTTATTTTTTTGGTAACCGTTTACAAGAGAAACATATGTAACTTTTCTTTTTATATTAATAAATTTCCTGAAGTAGCCGCGTTGGCTCAGGCCATGGACTATTTCCCTCTTCGAGGGTTTTAACCACGTGATAATATTGGTGTACTGATTTGTGATCTTTTTGTGAGTGGTGACCTTTGGTTTTTTATCTAAGGAACTTACCCTGTAAATTCCTACATATTGAGTTATTCAAAATCTCCCATGATGACGTGATTATGGACTGGTTCAGTAGAGCGAAGATGTACAGAATGCCACGTGTCATTATTTCAACATTCTACCCTAAAATTACAAAAAGAAAAGCTTAATTATGTGTAGTTATAATTACTTTTTACCAAATTCAAATTCGATTCCTAAAAAAAATGTTATGTTGAGTTTCCCTAGGTCACCTTTTTGAGATGGAATTTTGGAGCCTAAAAAGATCCTAAACTCCTCAGATCATATATCTGAAAACATAGCAAACTAAGATCATAAATTCATAGAAAAATTTCACCAATCTCTCGACTCCACACAGTTGAAATTTAATCTTCTAAATCCTTGTATAAAAAAATTTATAGAGAAAATTCCATAATGGCCCATTTGAAGCAACGAAACCCTAGAATCCAAAGCTATGATAGAAAATGTTATACAAGCAACTCACAAAACATAGAAAATATAGATCAATGACTTAAGAAATATCCTCTTCAAGGGGGGAACCTCATTTACATTAAATAAATGAACAATTCTAAGGTGATACAAATGAAAAAACCTCCTTTGTATATATAGGAGTCTAAGGGGTCACAATATAATCATAGTCTACATAACAATAATAATGTAAGTGAAAAAAAATAACAATAGTGGGCTTGCATGGGGAACAACACTAACAATATGGGGGGTTACATGGGCACAACAAAAAAAATAAGTGGGCTACACTAGTATTATAGGGATCTAAAAGGCCTATTATTAGTGATTACAAATTTTGAAATATGTTATTAAAAAGAATAATTTGAAGGGATTAGGATTTACAACTTGGGTGTTTAAGAATCAAAATTTTAAACCCTAGGAAATAAAATATGAAAGTTATAAGTATATAATGGAATGTTGAAGTAGTGGAGAGCCCCTTAAGACTTCTTTGAATGGAAACCACGAGTAGTTTCTGCAACTTTTAAGGAAACATAAATAAATATGTATCTTATTCGAGAAGGCCCGCTACAATCATACACTAGCTTCATAAGAAGAAAATAGGGATGAAACTCACATAAGAAAAGAAACATATACGATAGTCCACCAAAAAACTAGAATATAATTAGTAATTTTTATTATCTTCAAGGAAGCATAACCATTACACAAGTCAAAATTTAAAAACAATCAACCCCCTCTCCATTGCTCTTTTCCATTAAATAATACATCAAAGAGACTTCAGTTATGGAACATAACTGTCAAAACTGCTAACTAACCTAACTAACTTTTGGTTGACGTGTCTTTTACAAAATTTTAAATACAATATTTTTCCCATATATGAGAAATTATACAACTTTTAAAATATAAAAATAAAATATAATTTGGTGAAAATATTTACAGTTGGTTCTAGGTTCAATTATCTCCGTCATGACAAAGTGATCATATTTTTACACTTTTCCCAAATTTCATTTTATGGAAGCTCACATCCAGTCAACTCCTGACACATTATTTTCAAACTAAAATGATTTGTATAATTGGGTTCTTCTATGAACAATCTCTTCATCAGCAAGATGAGTTGAAAATATGGTTGTAAATAATTGAAAATGGTTTGCAACTGTAGACTTTTTTATTTTTCATGTGTTCTTTCTACTTTTCTTTTGACCTCTACTAATTATTTTTCATAATCTTCCCAGGAAATTAATTATCCTTGTTGGCCCCATCAACTCAGTAAACTAGCCATCAACCTTTGATCAAACATTCTATTAAAGATTAAGTCTTCCTTCTTGACCTCCTTATATGCATTTCAAGCTTGAATTCTAAAAAGATTATTCATGATTACTTTCTTGATTTCCATGATCATTGTGGTTTTTTCTCTCACTCCTAGGGTGTTGAGATCTTTTGGAGCCATACCATTCAAATATTAATCATTTTCACGTCCTTTAGCACATCTTTATATATTTCTTACTTGATTTTTTTGATAACTAGCTCAGACACCTTCAACAACGATTTGTGCTTAGAAACTATATGAAATTATTCCAAAATTGAATGAAATTCCCAGATAATTTCATCCCACACAATGTTTTTTTTCTTGAAACAAAGAAATTATATCCTTTAGCTTTTCTTTCAAAGTTTTTATTTCCACCTGAGAAACTATGTTTTCTTGAACTAAACTATCATTTCTTTCATTTTCCATTTTCAAAGCTCTTTATTTAATGTTCAATTGATTTTGTGTCGAGGACATAGTGCCTTGGATCTTTTTTAACTGCACCTCTGAAATTATTAAATATGCCATTACTTTTTCTATGTTTTCTAAAGGATCTTGGGAATCTAAATCAACTGGAACAACTATGGTACAAACATGATCTTTATATAATTGTTCTAAACTCTAGAATTTCTCCTTCGAAATAAAAATTTCAATATTTCTTTTAATCAGTTCTTCTATAAGAATTTTTTCTTTTTCTTTTCCAACCTATGCAAGCTCAGTTGTTTGGGCATGCTCAAACCCAGGCACCTTCAATTATGGGTTTTATTCATACTTACAACTTGAAAAAAAATGGAGCCAAGAAATGGGAAAATGTGAGTTAGCTGGTGTGAATAGAAATATGTGGACTTGAATGCGGGCGTGGAAATAGTAACAATGATGTCAATTTCTACAACTTTAGGACCAAAGGATGAACAAGATAAGACCATGAAAACCCCTTTTAACCACGATGGGATAGGTAGGAAAAATAAAATGTTTTAATGAATTTATATGGGTGATGTGGAGTGGAAGGATAGCGGGTATTGGTTGACGTGACACTCACTCGCTTGACTTATTGATATTTGATGTTATTTCAATGAGTGGTTTTTTTTTTTTTTAAATATTTCATTACGATGGGTGCCTCTTGTGGTTAATGGAAATGCGAGGGTACCTATCGTATAAAATGAAATCCATATATCTTCATATTAGTGGTTTCCATAAAATTAATCTGCAACAAGTGCTCCTCATTTAAATCTTAGCCATGATAACTCATCGTAAAATAGTTCATTTTGTTGGATTGTGCTAATAGGTCACGATCCAGTCTCAACTTCTGCACTTTTTATTTTTAAATTTTCATTCAGCTATGATCCATTTTTTCATATTTTATTCAGAAAATATGGTGGGTTCATCACATTATTTATTTAAATTAATGACCGTATAGGTATTTCAACGCTAACAATGTCACAAAATTGGTGGGTTCATCCAAAAATATTTAAAAATATTGAGATCTTGTTGGTCTTGCGATGCCACTTTCGATGACAACAATGTCGCAACCATGGAAATTTTGTCGCAATATATTTTAAATAAATTGTCAATCCCATCGGTGGTGCGATGCCCCTTCCAAAGGCACCAATGTCACAACCATGAAGTGTTTGTTGCAATATCTTTTAAAAAAAAAATTTAACCAATCGGTCTTGTGACAACCCTTCTGAAAACACCAATGTCGTGGGTTCATCACAATATTTATTAAAAAAATGTTGAGCTCGTCAATCTTATGCTACCCGTTACAACGAAAATAATGTCGGAACCATGGTAGGTTCGTTGCAATATCTTCTAAAAAAAATATTGAGACCATCGGTATTGTGATGCACATTACAACAATAATAACGATGCAACCATGGGAAATTACGACATGTAATATCCCCAAAAGGGAAGATTCAACAATACCTGCTAGAATAACACATTTTTCAAAAGTATGTGCAATGAAATTAATTTGCAGCTCATGGATCCCTTAGATCTGGAGATCTAGCATCTAAATCCAAGAGGAGAGAAAAAAAAAATCAAACTAGGTGAGGTAAACAGACCTCCCACACCTAGTATGGCTAGCAAACACCCAAGAATGGGGTTGCAGCAATATGCAACAATACTGCAGGAAAATAACACAGTTTCACTAAGAAACAATAGGAGGCCAATAAGAAGGCTCAAAATTCATATATACATCAATAAATCAAATCTATAATGAGGGAAATACAATGTATAACAGGATACAAAAGACAAGAATAGAAGAAATTCCTCAAAAAGGGGGTTGCAACACATATATTGACTAAAAAATGGCTTGATAATGTTATTTTAAAGCGCTGCAGTAGCTATATATTACACTCCAGATCTAGAGTAGATATGTGTACAGAAAATTAGATCTATATCAGATCCGTACACTAGAAGATCTCCTTTACAAATTCCCCTTGGGGTTTTGAGAAAAACATGACATACAAAGAGTAGATCTAAGATCTAAGTTGCAGATCTACAGTAATATTCAGGAATTTATGAATGCAAAAAAAAATAATAAACAGGTCAAATATTAATAGAACATGGATTATATTTGTAATCCATGGATCACCACAGTGAAAGGCAGAACCCAAACACCAGAGATCTCTCCTCCAAAATTGTGTCAAAACACCCTGCAATTGTACACTTGAAAATAATGCAGTATTGGAAGGGAAACTACACTGTAGGCTCTAGTACTAGATTGGCCTAATGCCAATATCTAAAAATGTAGCTCCAAAGGTCTAATACTCTCTTGTCAAGGGGATAGAAGGCTTTCCCACTGAAAAGAGTCACTAGATTGGCCTAGATCTGAGTAGATCTAGCCTCCACTTGCTGCAACTTACAAGGAAAACCAAAACCTCAATAGGATCTGCATTGTATTTGGAATATGAGCTTGGCCAAATGTCAGATAGTGGACTAGATCAATAAGACTCCTCCAAGAGCTACTCAATGGAAGAGGTGGGATTCCCGATCAGGAACACCCTAGTGCTAAACAGCACTATTCTCAGCTAAATAACAAGAGAATGATATATGTCTAAACAGAAAATATATTCAGAAATATACTCGATCAACAACCTTCTTCTATAGTCCTCCTCTTCCTTTTATAAGATGAAAGTGTTGCAAAACCCTAAACCATCCGAATGATTTAGCTCTTTTCACATGTGTAGCCTCCTTCTAAAACTACATTGTGCATCTAGGAGGTTCACTGCATCTAGACAACATTGTTGATTTGGTCATCGTTGACCCAGTCAAACAACTCAATCCCTTCCACACATGAGGGTGTTTTATTAGAATAGCCTAGATTTAACCTTGTTTACATTGATCATTGATTTATTCACTATTTTTAGGAGTTTTTATTGTCCTCCTTTACACCTTTATTATTGCAATAAGAAAATGAAACAAAATTGTATATTCCCATTAGCTTCGGCTAATTGGGAATATTACACGACAATTCTTTATGACAAACAACTGTCAGCACTTTGACAACGTCTGTCATCTAAATTTTGACGAAAAATAAGGGGTCAAAAGTATGAATGCACTAGAAAAAATGTTTCGTGAAATCTCCTTTTGTCTTTATAGCTAAAAAAAAAACATCGCAAGAATGACAAAGAATCGTCGAAAATTTTGTCAATATTTAGTGAAATTAGCCCAAAAGTTATTCTTTCAAAATTCCTAGGGAAACAAAATCCAAGCGATGGAGATATTTTTATCTCTACCACTTGACAATCCATCACATGGTGCTTTGCTTGTCCTACTTGACATGTCCTCTTGCATTTTCCACATTGTCTCATCTCCTTCCACATCATCCTGACTCCTCATTGTTTTAAAACAAAACACCTACCTTCAAAATTCCAAGGACACAGACTCTAGGGAATGAGAATATTTCCTATCAACTTTCAATATCGACCTCCATTAAATGACATCATAGGCGTTTTACTTCCTCCACATTGTTGACCTTATGGGGAACAAGAATATTTACGTTCTTTATAGATTTTAAATTCACGTTAATTTCTGACCCTGGACCCTGACACTTTTGTTATGCAAAATTATGGATTACGGATAAAAAATTCTTCCCTAGATGTGGTGCTCATCTAGAAAAATAGGTTAAAGACTTTGTAGCTACTTTTCCTAATAGTAAATAGACACACATAACAGATCAAGAAACTTACTTGGATTCCAAGCGCTTCCAATTCTCCTTCTGTCGTTCTTGTTGTAGCTTCAAATCCAAGCTAGATCGCCAAAATATTTCCTGCAATAATGAACACTAAACAACAAAGAGATAGAAATATACAAATTTCTATTCAATTTATTCAGTTAAATCAATGAAACATGAACCATATACATCATATAAGAATTCATAATATGAAAGACAGAAGCTTATATAGATACATATGTGGGAAATTAAGCAACAATATTTATTAATGGATAGAAGGGGAGGTTACAATTCAGTGATTTATTTGATGTCACCATCTCTAGCACCATCCCGACCTCATCAAAATGCACATCTCTCTAGTAGTATGTTGCACAAATAAGCTCCACAATTGAAATTCTACCAGAATTTCTCTACTCAAATTCTTCCTTTCCAAGCACTAGGATCTGTGCTAAATTTATAGAGGAGTTGAAGGTGGTTTTACAATCAATGACTTTGTAATAATAGGAATTAATAATAGGCAAGACATTTTCCCAAGCTCACAAGTATCAAATGGACACATGGATTCAAATTTTGACACATATGCAATCTTCTAGAAGACACTGACCAAGAGGAGATTCCAGAACAATGAGAATTTCGCTCCCAAATGACCAACACACCCTTGAGTGTCAGGAAGTGCTATGCAGAGCACCTTCGAATGGAGGTACTTGCATGTGAAACGCACTTATCCCCTTGAGAGACTGTGTTGGTGAGCTCATAGGTGTTATAATAGAAACTTCAAATATTGGAAACCTTGCAATGGAAGTCATAGATGATTTGTTCTTATTCTTTGTCTTAGGGCATGTAGCAACTGAAATGATAGGGGATTATTGTTACAACATTTTTTGGTCATCTAACCTATTACTATTAGATGGACCTAAGTACACCATGTAAGACTAATATTACCCTAAGTAAAATTGCTTTCAATATGAAAAATAACTTAGTAACCCACATTTATTAAGTTGTTTATGGTCTAAAAAGGAAATCCCATGAGGAAATATTAAATAAATGCACATTTGTTTGATTTTCCTCAAGGAATATTTAGTTAAACAATGGTTTAATTAATATTCCTGGTCATATTTAACCCAAAACAGGAAAATTAATTAGATAAGTTATTATTTATCTTATTATTTTCTAGGAATAATTATTTAAATCTTATTTAAATAATATTCCTTGTTAAATTTGACTAAATCATTCATAAATAATTAAATAAATCACTATTTATTTGATTATTACTTAACCACATCCTTAAAATAATAAAGAAATCATTTACTTGTTTATTATTTACAAATAAAGGGATTTGACCCAAGTCAAAATCTTTTTCCCTCCAACAAATATAATAAAATATTCCATAAAAGTTGGATCTAGAATTAGTTAATAATATTTTAATTATGCACCAATATCTAGACTAACTCAATATTTTTTTATAAATAGAAGGGTTTTTCCATTCACTCACTACCTTTTGTTACCTAAAGATCACTCTGGATCTATACTTTTGGTCTAACTTTGATCCACCATCATTGTCATATTTTGCTACCATTTTTCTTGTGAGCTCCCTTTGAGTTCCATTTTTTTTGGGTTTTCTACGCCATCAAGAGAGAGGGATTTTAGATCTGAAGTGTTGAGGAATTACAAGAACCCATCCCATTGAGGGGGACTGGTAACATCTTTTTATGTTGCCTTCCGAGGTGTCAAAAAATATAAAAATTCTTTAAAAAAATTGTGTCTTGTCTATTGGATGTGTGGAGCAACTCTTGCTTTTATTTATTGCTTAATGTCTTTTAATGCATAGGTTTAGATTTTGGTAGCATTTATCTTGGTCAACTAATTGCAGATATAAAGATATTGGTAGCCATATTTGCCGTTAGGGCTATTTGTTAGGCACGGCTAAATTGAGCCTTTTTCGTGCGCTTGCGATTAAGATTCATACTAACAACTGGTGACTCCACAAGGGTTTACGATTACAACCTCTGTCGTTTTTCATATCCCTGAAAATCCAGCTGCTTCAAACCCTAGGATTTCTCTTCAACTTCTTGTTTTGTTTTTCTTAACCTATAAAACCCTAAAACATTGAAAATTCTAACTTTCATGTGTTTTCGGACCTATTGCGCAGGTGACAGGCATTAGTTGCAGCTGAGATGAAATTTTTTTCTAAAACCTGCTCCCGAGAGTGCTGAAAGTGCAGGTCACACTTTTTGGGCCAAAACCTGTGACCTGAACCTCCAGGGCACAAAAAATAGGCCAAAACTTGTGACCTCTACAAAAAACGGGTCAGAAACTGCGACCTGAACTTTTTGAGGGAATTTTTCTGAGAATTTTTCTGGGTTTATATGGGCCTTTATTGAAGGTTGTTTGACCTCCGTCTCTGCCTATTTTGGATTTGTACTTTTTTTTTTCTCTCATCAAAGTGGGAACCTAGCCCCCTAGGGCTTCAGTACCCTCCACCTTTTGTGGAAGAGTTTTAGCTGCTGCAGGTTGTCTGAAATTTCAGAGTGTTTAGCCTTTTTTTAGATCTAAAGCCTTACCTTCAGATCCACTTCAGATTGGCTATTTATCCATCCAAAACACCTCCTTTTAGTTTTTTTTTGGGTTTTCCTCTAGGGTCCCCTTCACTTCCCTCCAGGTTATAGCCTTTCGCCACCTCATTTACAAAAAAAATTCCTTCGATTTTTTGCTATCTGTCTGCACCTATTTATAGCATATCTGACCTTTAGATCATTGTCCCTCCCAAATTTAGATCTATCGGCTATTTTGGTGTGTTTTGACTAGATTTTTGCCAAAATACACACTACTTGTTGAGAGGCCCGCCTCCTTGGGTTTAGATTAATGCATAATTAGCTGTTTATTTTCTGTTATTTCAGTTTCATATACTGTTATTTGCAGGTTTATTTACAGTTATACAACATACTTTTTTTTCTCTACAAACGTCTGGGTTTAAAAATTAAAATTTACACACTTAATACACAAACCCTAAGTGAAGAAGAGCTTGGTTAACACTGCCAAGCAAAGACTTTAACATTGTAATAAATTGATCCTGCACCTCAATTGATCCCGCACCTATCTACCCTTTTTTTGACATTGTAATCAGCTGATCCCGCACCTATTTGCCCTTATTGGTTCCTCTTTCCCTTGTGCCATGTTTGTGCTCTCTTCACTGGCTGCACCCCCAAGGTGTTTATCCTAGAGACTTCTTGGCCTTCATCCTCGCTTCGAGAAGACTTACCCCGCATGTAGGATTCGAGTTAGTCTTCCACCAAGTCCAAACTCCAACTCCTCTTTCCCCGGTTCATCAAGACCTCTTCTCGTCTCGCCCCGCCCCTCCCCATCACCTTCACCATAAGCCTAGTTCAGACTCAACGCCGTGGTAGCCTCGGCCCTAATGCTGGAAAAACTACTAGTGGGACCGCAACAAGAACTACCACGACTGCTCCCTTTCTCCCCTATATGGCAAGCCTTAGTATTCCCAATTTTAACTAGTTGATCAATGACCCTATACGCCATGACGCTAGTTAGCTTGTTATGCCAACCAAGCTCCCTTCCGACATCCCCAAGTTTGAAGGTCTTACTGGAGAAGATCCTACAAATCATGTTCGATCTTTCCACATGTGGTGTTCGTCTAACTACATTACCAATGACTCTGTCTGTCTTCGATTGTTCCAATGTACGCTTACTGGCGAAGCTTCTAAGTGGTGTGTTGATCGGGCCTCATCCTCTCATACCACCTTTGCGACTCTTGCTTGGAATTTTTTGTCTTATTTCCAGCTTCCCCTTCCTTATGACACTGGTACTAAAATTTTGACTTATTTACGTCATTCATCTGCGACCCGCCTATCTGATCATGTCCAAGAATGGCAGAGAAGAAATATCCTATGTCGAGCCCCTACCTTCAAAGACCATGTTTACATGGACTGGTTCCTTAGATCCCTTTTTCCTGCTATAGGCAAAGATGTCACATTGCATTTCCCATAAACTGAAGAAGCCACTCTCTAGATTGCGTTAAAATATGACCTGATCTACATGCAGTCAGGTTATGTTTATACTGTCCTCCCTGATATTCCTAGACCCGTGGTTAATGCACTCAGTGTATCTTATGCCACCGAGTTGTTGAGCCTTTTTCATATGGCCTCATGGAGGGGCCAACACCTCCAACAATTTTCCCCCTCTTGGTAGCATGTCTCCAGGATATGGCATGCCTCCTCCTTTTTCCCAATCTTTTTACCATAATGTTACTCAAACTCCTTATTATCCATATCTGCAGCCTGGTGCTCCAACTCCTTAAGAATTAGCACCTCTTCCTCCCTTGCCTTCTCAACCCCCGCAACAGCAGCCACCATCCCCTCAGGGGCAGGTATATGCACAACAGGGCGTGACTAATCCTCCTCCTTAGAAAAAGAAGAGGAAAGGCACTCAAAACCAATCTGGCCCCCATAATCCTATACCTAATCCTCAAAATAATGCACCTAATGCTACTAACCAACAATACGGCACTCAACCCAAGCAGGACAGGCCTATTCGAACGAATAATCCTTGTTCTTTTTGTGGTGCTTATGGTCATTACACTCACGATTGTCCTCTATTACCAAATATTTGGCATGTTAGGGTCCTGTGATTTGGTTGATTGGCAAGCCAAATGATAGTGTAACATCAAACCAGTATTTGGAGCCCAAGGACCTAGCCTTCCTGGACTCAGAGAGGGCTCTCTCTATCTGTGTAAGGGATATCTGTGTGTTTGATTATTGTGTTCTGATTTTAGGCGAGTTATGAAGTAGGTTTTTGGTTTTGGTTTTTAGGTTGTGAGGGATGAACTGATCAAAGATATAAGATAAGTAAAAAGATGTCAGATCAACTGGGCTATGGGGTTGAAAAGGTCAAGAAAGCTTTTAGATGGTGATACAAGGTTGTTGAAGGGCCGATTTGATTTGAGGTAAAATGGATCTTTGGGAAAAATGGGGTAAGATGGACATCAAGTTTGTGAATAAAAAAGGATTTCAAGCACAAATAGTTTAATAGCTGAAATAAACATGGTAGGGCAAACCATTAATCATGAGAAATGTAACTTTAAGCTAATCAATGCATAGAAATAAACATTCAAGCCATGAATAGAGATATATAACTCTCTAACTTTAGGAAATGGCTATCAGACTTTGGGGAAATACATTTAAGACAGACAAACAACTCAAATCACTATGTCGGAATGCCTAAACGCAATACTTCAAGCTATTGGGCACTTTGAAAACAAGATTGCATAGTCTTAGGCAAAGGGCAAGATTAGAACAAGACCTCCTTGGTTCAACAAATGACAATCTAATCAGTCAAAGAGAAGTTTCATAGATGGAGCTATGGCTAGCCATGAGTAAGTAGGGCATACCGTAAATCATACTTAGCATGCATAAAACCATGAATGAAACAAGCAAACAATATTCTTAAGTTATTAAAGAGAAATCAAGAATTCTTTAATGTGACTAAGAATGAAGAAAACATGGAAGCTATGAAGAAACAGGAAATTTGAGGTGCCTCCAAGGGCATGTCTCAAATTTTCTCTCTACTGTCCTATAGCAAGCAAGAACATGGATTTATGAATGAAAACTAGAAAACAAAACAGAGAGAGAGACACTATACCATTCTACCAAGTCATGGAATCCAACAACAATCCTCTTTTATCCTCCAAGAACATCCAAGAAACTATCCAAAAGCATCAGACAAGTATTTCTTCCAAAGCTTATATGACCATATATTACTTTTATTCATCAAGGTCAGCCTTGTTTACAATGAAAGCCTTTGGAATATATAGGCCAAAGTGAGGAAAACCCCTTGGTTCAACTTGCAATCTCATTGGCCTATCCAAAATATCTAATTTTGTCCTTGAGGCTTTGCAAAGCCCAAGGCACAAAATATCTAGTAAAATATCTAAAAAATGCTAAAAAAGAGAAATATATTTACTTTTCATAACTTATCATGTACAAAAATAGCTAAATGCACATGAAGAAAAGTCACTTTTGAAAGGTTCAATTTTTACAAAAATACATCAGCAAAAGGTCCCCAGACTTGCCGACAACTTTTGAAGGCCTTCCCGATGTCAGAACGAGGCCCATGATAGCTCGTTGGAAAGCTTTGAGTGTCTAATTTCTGAAAATGTTTATTTTTCTCACAACTGACCAATGTAAGTCCTCCAAAAACAGGTCTGTGTGAAAAAAACCAAAAAAATAAGCCTTGCTGATAAATGGGGCAGAGTGTAGAAAAAGCGAGTGTTTTTCGCCATTTTGGTGGTGCAAAAGATCTTCAATTGTTTTGAAAATCACTAAGTATGTGCCCCTGAAATTATGGCATCCAATGATACCATTTTCATCCTTTGATGATGCCCCAAAATGAAATGGCGATGCCCATGATTTTTGGCAAAAAACCCAAAAATGACAAAAAACCAAAATATGTCGAATTTCGCCCAAAATTGGTGAGCATGACCCTCAAGGGTTTTCAGCAACATGTTGTGAAGCAGAGGTCAAAATTTGGAGCCTTGAGGTGCCTTTCCTCAATTTTCGTGTCGGGCGCTTCCCTTTAGCCTCCTTGAGTTTTTCTTGAGCAGCCTTCAACTTCTGTCGGGCAAACTGATTTAGCTTTTTATAATGCCTGGTCATCCTCCACTGAAGGTCCAAGTCCCTGTTTGCCTTCTCCAATTTCTTCTCCAAGTGATCATTAACTCTCTCAATCCATGCTTCCCAATTGTTCTCTATCTCTTTTTCGAACAATGCAGTGAGAGGGGTAGATTAGAGAAGTGCATCTTCTTCTTCTTTTTGTTTCTCAAGGGCCTTTTTTAGCCCCATGGTTCTTGGCCTCTTTCGCCTAGGCTGATCTTCACCTTCACTTTCATCAAAATCACCCATGAGTTCTTCCAATCTCACTTGTGCTTTGGAGGCCTCCTTTTTTTATCGGATGGCCCGTGTCTCATATACAACCATATGGACACTCATCTACTTGTTTTGGACTTGCAAAAAGTTGTTTAAGTTCCTAGCCCTATCAAGATCAGTCTTCAAGGCATCAATTTGGCTTTCTCTATGGATCAAGAGGTTTTATAGGATCCGAGCTTCATTATCACTATCATCACTTTGGATTTGGATGATGTTGAAATCCCTTTCCTATTCATGACTGCTTTCTTCCTTGTCCTTCCCTTTGCTTTGGTTAGCTCTTTTAGTCCTCTTCCTCTTAGGCAATTCGACCATGGGCTTTTTGGGCAATTTTCCCTTGCTTCAGAGGGCCCTAGTCACATTTGGAGTTACAACTCTAGGCACCCTTTTCTTTGCTGTCTGGGGCTTGGCGACTTTTGGAGAAGAGAGCATGGCCCCTTGCCTACGAGAGGAAGCTAGCACAGGCTCCATGGGCTCTTTACCCTTGTCACTTTGCTCCTCATTTTTGCCACTGTCTTGGATTTCTTTATGGATGCCTTGGTTGTCCTTTTGCACTTCCTTTTGAGGGTTTTCCTCCTCATTATGTTGCACATCTTCATGCTACTGCCCCTCTTCTTCTTGAGGTTGTTGTTCCTTTTTAGGAGGCTGCTGTGTATCATGTTGTGGCTGTTGTGTATATTGTTGTGGCTGCCCTTGTTCAACATCTTGTGGCTACCCTTGTTCAGCACCTTCTGACTGCCCCTGTTCAACACCTTTATGCTGCTCATCATCATGCCCTTCTTTCCCTTGTTGTTATGTCTCACTGTGATGCTGCTCATCAACACTTTCTTCTTCACCCCCTTGCTGCCATGTTTCATCCTGCTGCTGCTCATCATCACTTTCCTCTTCTTGCTCATGTTCTTCTTCCTCATCATGGTCATGCTCTTCTCCCTCTTCAAGCTCCTTTGTTTGTTCTGTGGTAAACTTGAGCTTCTTAGGAATAGGTCTACTAGAAGAAGGCGAGGGATGGTGAGTAGAAGGTGTAGGGGATGTATGAACTGGAGGGACAGTGGAGAAATCCAGATGGGTGATGAAAGTATCCCAAGAGACCTCCCTCTTTTCAATCTGATAAAGAATGATGGCTTTGATGAGGGAGTGATGGAAAAGGTGGGCTATTTGCTGTGAAGGAGGTTTTTTCTGAACAGTGGAGGCCATTTTCTCAATGCTCCTGTGTAAGAAGAAAGGAAGATTTAGCAATTTGGCCCTTTTGAAATGCATGAGCAGTCGAATGTGATAGGCATAGACTCGGGAGAATCTTCCCTCACAAGTGAAGTATTTCATGATTATCTTCATGATGGGGGCGTAGCTAGTCAAAAGATATGAGAAAGGGAAAATGGAAGGACATGAATCTCTGTGCTCAGGCTTTAGAAAGGGCTTGTATTCTTCTAAGTTCAGGTGGCTTTGTTTAAACCACTTCTCCCCGACATAAGGGATTTTAGTGGCCTTGGAGATGGGTATTGAGTCTCTAGGTCTTTAATGAATCACACACCTTTCTATACCTTTTTCATTCACCTGAACCTTCCCAGTTGTCAATATCATTGTATATTAATTGCAAAAGAGCATCTAAAATGGTTTTTAACTATATTTTGTGTCTGTTGTTTGATTTAGATTTTTGCTCATTTAGCTGCGGAATCTTGCCACTTTCCGCAGCTGCTGCAACTTTCCGCAGCCATTTTGTGAAAGTCTATGTTACAGGTGTCCTCAGGAAAAACGAGCTACATGGGCAAGTCAGAAATGATGTGGACATGGATGGTGTCCTATTGGCTTGAGCAAATTCACTTAAGGAAGCTGCGGTCAAAGGTGGCCAAGTGGAAGTCAACCGTAGAGTCCCACGGTGACAGGACTCTGTTTCTCGTCACGTGAAGATTCATATGGCCGTTTCTGAGTTGCGGGAGACACATCAACACCTGTACACGGCTCCATAGCCGAATCCAACATCCACTCTACATAGATTTACTCCTCAACGCGGCCATGATCCTAGATCTCTGGACGTAATGGTTTACGTGTTCTCCATCAGCACAAACTTTAGGGAATTAGTTATATTTCCTTTGTTATAAATAATGCGTTTGCATACGCATATTAGATTAGTCTCCATTAGCTTTCAGATAGCTTTGTAATGTAATTACGTTGCCACTGTGCCGTAATATCACCTTTATGTTATGACTGCATTTTAATATATAAGAAGACTCTGTTTCCAAGCGTAATTCATACTTGAAGTCTGTTGCCAAGGCTGGTGTAGAGGGCCCCTGCACACGCTGAGGTTTTGTGCATTATTGTATAGTTCTTGTTTTATTTCTTTAAGCTCATTGTACCATAATTCATTCATGTGTTTATACATTGCATCTTTCATGGTATATATGCTTCATTTCTGTTTATAATCTTTCATGCTTTACATTTTACTTCTGTCTTTCATGTTTTATGTTATTGTTAACTGATCAGTGTTCTTGTTTCAGGTTATAAATAGGCAGCCGAGGCATTTGCATAACTTTTTGATTAATGACATGGAATTAATATTGTTCTGCTGCTAATTTGCTTTTCTTAGTTTCTGTTTAATTTCAGTACTGCTTTGTTTATTTCAGTTTTTCTCATTTGCTTTAGTAGTTAGATTTAGATATATTAAATTGCTCATAACATCTTCAGTTACCTCCGAAAGCCACAGCTGGACTGATGGTGAGGGATTGAATCATGAATGTGTAGTTTGATATTAGTTTACTTTCTGCAAATTAGATATATTAAATTGCTCATGACATCTTCAGTTACCTCCGAAAGCCACAGCTGGACTGATGGTGAGGGATTGAATTATGAATGTGTAGTTTGATATTAGTTTACTTTCTGCAAGTTAGAAATATCAAATTGCTCATGACATCTTCAGTTACCTCCGAAAGCCACAGCTAGACTGATGGTGAGGGATTGAATTATGAATGTGTAGTTTGATATCAGTTTACTTTCGGCAAATTAGATATCAGGTTACTCAAGTTGTTTATGGTTACCTCCGAAAATCATAGCTGGACTAATGATGAGGGATCAGAAGATAAGTTGATGTAATTTGATTTAGATTTACTTTGTTACAACTTTTGGATTTCTTTCAGTATATTTTCTTTTGTGTTTGAACAACAGCAAGAATAATGAGTTTCATGATCAGTAGTTCATTGTTTGTTTGACTAGAGTAGTGATGCAATTTCATTTTCTTTGAAGAATTAATTTTGTCATTGTGTGTTTTTAAAATTATTTTGAAGTTTGGAAAATCATTAGAAAGACATTGTTGTCTTGAATATTTGTCTCCATACTTTTCTTTTAGAATTTCACAAAAATCCAAAAACGACAAAAAAGTAAGAGATAGGTTATCTTGCACATATAGTGCGCCGCACTTCATCAGCTTACGAATCCCGGATTGACAAATTAAATGCAACAATTTAGGACACACTAAATTGACCAAAAATTTTGGTGCCATTGCCGGGGAAGTGTAACTAGGTAGCCAATTTCTTAAAAAAAAAACAGAAAATCATAAAAGAAGGGAAAAATTGATAACTTCTTGAAGTATGCTCTCCTCTTGCACCTAGTGTGATCTGGAGGATCAGAAAAGAGAGTTATTGGTTCAGTAATTTCTTAAGTATGCTCTCTTCTTGCACCTAGTGTGACCTGGAAGATCAGAAAGAGAATTATTAGCCCAACTTTAAAAAAAATAAAAAATAAAATAAAAAATGACATGCATAGAGCAAGAGATTCTAGGGGAAGGTTTATAGCTAAAGCCAAGAGTTCGATTTTCACAACTCCATATTCTTCAAGGCATAGACAAGAATCACCACCATCTACCCCTAGCCTTAAGATTTTTGGAATTCAAGGAGCAGCTGAATTAGAGGATTCTCCTATACCACCTACTAAATCTCATTTAGAAAAGGAAGAAACTCCCTCTCATCCTCCCTTGATAGAAGAACTAGAGGACTTTAAGGACTCTAAAGAAACTATCATGGCAGAGGAAATAATAGATGGATTTGGAGGTAGAGGTAGAAGAGGAGGAAACAATGGAGACAACATGAAGGAAATAATGAAAGAAATAGGGAAGGAGACAACTTGTTTGGATTCCCTATAGTTGATGAGGAAACTCATACAACAATGAAAAATATCTCACCATCTGTCCTTCCTAACTTTTATGGATTGCGAAGTGAGGATCCTGAAACATTTTTGTTTGAGTTTGAAGTCGTGTGCCGAACCTATGACTATATGGAAGACTCTCAAAAACTCAAATTGTTTCCTTCAACATTGAAGGGAGCTGCTTTGAAATGGTTCATGGGATTAGCCAATCAATCTATTAGGACTTGGAATGATATCAAACAAACATTTTTGGATAGATACTTGGACTATTTTATGCCTACCAATCACAAGGATGAGGTATTCAAAATGATGCAAAAAGAAGATGAAAATTTGGAAGACTTACTTGAAAGATTTCAATACAACTTGAAAAGAGCAAAGATGAGCAACTTAGATGATGAAACCTTGAAATCCCTCATATTAAAAGCCATTAGAGATGAATGGATATATATTTTAAACATGATGGGGAAAGGAGACATTTCTCAACTTCCACTTCGTGACATAACAAAACTATGTGTCCATCTCTCAAGAGGAAAATCTAAAACAGGAAAAGGGCCTAGGGATCCTTCTCTTATTAGGGCTAACAAATCTGCAACTGGATCAGTAAGTAGGGCAGAGATTGGTAATATGCTTGATGAGTTCAAAACTGATATCTTAGGGAGCATTAGTGAACAACTAGACACCCTTAAAATCCAAAACAAGCAGAAAGAAGAAACAGATGCTCTAGCCATCTTTTGTCCGAAATGTAGGAAGAAACATGCTTTAAGGGAATGTCCCTTGGATGCAAAAGTTGTAGAAACATGTATGATTTGCTCAGAGAATCATGAGATCAAGGATTTTCCTTCAATTCCTGGACTCAAAGTTGTTTTTCAAGAAGACCCAAATTCAGTAGAATCTCTCTGTTTTGTTGCAAGAAGACCTTGGCAGGGACAACAAACTCAAGGGTTTAACAACCCTATGAATCTTCAAACCCCACCAAATTGGAATCCTTGGAAACAACCTTGGCTCCAACATCAAAATCCATATCAGCCATGGGTACAAGGGATGCAAAATCCTTATGGGAGATTTGCTCAATTTTATCAATATCCTCCATCTTTTCAAAATCAACAAGCTCCACAACTTCCAAACACAAATCCACAACTTTCATTGCCATTTCCAAAACAACAACCTTCTCAACAAAATCCAAATCCTCAACTTATGCTCCCATACCAACAAAAGACAAATCAACTTCCAGCTCAGCCATTGCCAAATCCTAACAATAAGAATCCTTAGAATACTTACATGGTAGAAGGAAAACAATTTCCTACCTATATGATTGTTCCTCTCAACGATGTACAACTCAGATCTGGTAGAGTTTTAGAAAAACCTTCTATAGATATTCAAGAGCAAGATACCTCTGAGGAGGACTCTCTTGAAACCAATAAGGGTTCTGAGGAAACATCTCTTCAAAATTCAAGCATTCAAAAAGAAAAAGAAAAGTTAACGCCCACAAATCCTATAGTTGAGCAACCTGCATCTTCATCTACACCTCCTTTTCCTGAAAGACTACAAATTGACAAGGGGGTGGAAAAACAAATCTTGTTGCCTAACTATGATTTTCTAGATGAATTGAAGAATTTTTGTATCAAGATTCCCTTGCTACAAGCCATTCGAGAGATTCCTATTCTAGCAAAAACAATAAAGGAGTTGAGTTTCAAAAGACCAGGAAGGAAACTAAAAGACACAAGAAGAATCCACCTGGTAAGAAAAATTGCAGATATCATGATGGGAAAAATTACCATGCAGAAGTATGTAGATCTAGGAAGTCCAATTGTCAAGACACATATAAATGGGATAGAAATTCCAAACACATTGATTGACTTAGGGGCTGCTATCAGCATTATGAGTAGACAGACTATGGACCAGCTAAAACTTCCTAACCTTCTTTTTACACCTACTTTACTGCAACTTGCAGATCGATCAATTATTAAACCAGATGGTGTATTAGAAGATATTTCAGTCTCCTTAGATTCTTGGGAATATCCAGTAGATTTTATGATTTTGACTCCCAAGAGTAATCTAGGAGGGCACCCACTTATTTTAGGAAGACCTTGGCTAGCCACAGCTGATTCTTTTATTAGTTGTAGATCTGGGGACATGTACATTTCTAATGGTAATTCGACAAAGAAATTCAATTTGTATCCTCCAGCAAGAGCAATCACAGAAGTAGGAGACAATGAATGGGTCGATGATGAGGACATTATACAACCTATATTTACCATTTCTGAAATCAGTGAGGATAGTCAAATTCTGAACACATTAGAAACTTTTGAGACATCTTCAGAATATGACCCCACACAATTTCAGTTGGAATCTGACATAGAATATTTATCATCAAGACAAATGTCTCTTTACTCTATGGAAGAGTTTGGTAGTTCTAATATTGAGATTTTTCCAGGAAAAACACTGAATATCAACAAACTTTTGGAAGAATCACAACAAGAAGAACTAACCAAAATCTTGCAAAAACATTCTACTACATTTGCATGGGAGTATACTGACATGAAAGGTATTGATCCTAAGACTTGCATCCATCATATCTATATTGAGGAAAACAGTAGACCAATCAAACAACCTCAAAGAAGGATGAATCCAAATCTTAGGGAGATAGTGAAAGAAGAGCTCCAAAAACTACTCAATGTAAAATTCATTTATCCAATTTCAGATAGCCAATGGGTTTCTCCTTTGGTTATAGTACCTAAAAAGAATGGTAAATGGAGGGTGTGCATTGATTACAGGGAATTGAACAAAGCAACTTTGAAGGATCACTTTCCTTTTCCTTTTATCGATCAAGTATTAGATACATTAGCAGGTAAAAAGTACTTTTCATTTTTGGATGGTTTTAGTGGCTATAATCAAATTCAGGTAGCACCTGAAGATCAAGATAAGACCACATTTACTTGTCCGTGGGGAACTTTTTCCTACCGAGTGCTTCCTTTTGGGTTATGTAATGCACCCGCAACATTCCAAAGAGCGGTACTAGGAATTTTTTCTGATCTAATCCATGATTGTGTAGAGGTTTATATGGATGATTTTACAGTTTATGGTAATTCATTTGAAGAGACATTAGAAAATTTGGAAAAAGTTCTTATAAGATGTAAAGAAACAAACCTTTCATTAAGCCATGAAAAATTCTTTATGATGTTTACTGAAGGGATTGTTTTAGGACATCATATTTCGGGAGATGGGATTAAGGTTGATAGATCAAAAGTTGAAGTCATCTCCAAGTTACCTATTCCAAATTGTCAAAGAGATGTTAGAAGTTTTCTGGGATTTACTGGTTACTATAGAATATTTATAGAAAACTTCACTAAAATAACATCTCCACTCTTCAAATTGCTTACAAAAGACTGTGAATTTAAATGGGATCCTGATTGTCAATCAACCTTTGAAACTTTGAAAACAAGAATATCTGAAGCACCTATCTTGAGAGGACCAAATTGGAAACTCCCTTTTCATATTTCTATGGATGCTTCAGATACAGCTCTAGGAGCTGTGTTGGGTCAAAAATATTTAGTTCCTTATGCCATTTATTATACTAGTAAAAATTTGACTCCCACAGAGTTAAACTATACTGTGACTGAAAAAGAGTTTTTAGCTGTTGTTCATGCGATTAATAAGTTTAGACATTATATAACAGGCTATGAAACTTTTATTCATACTGACCATTCTGCAATTAGATATTTAATGAACAAACCTGTTACTAATGGCAGAGTGACAAGATGGCTCTTACTTTTGCAAGAATTCAATATTACTGTGTTGGATAGACCAGGAAAACAAAATACGGTAGCTGATTTCTTGTCTAGGATTCAGAATACTAAAGAAGATTCTCCTGTAGAGGATAAGTTTCCTGATGAATACTTGTTTGCAGTAACTATTAAGACTCCTTGGTATGCGGATATTGCTAACTATTTGGTTACAGGGAAACTGCCTTCACATTTATTTCCAAATGAAAAACGAAAAATTATTCAGGAGAGTTCAAAATATTCATGGATTTCTAACGAATTGTTTAAAACAGGGCCAGATCTTGTGATCAGAAGATGTGTCAGGGAAGATGAAATGCTTGATATTCTTAAGGCATGTCATGATGAACCATGCGGCGGACACTTTGCGGACAAAAGGACGGCCTATAAAATCCTTTCCTTGGGATATTATTGGCCTTCTCTCTTGAAAGATGCAAAACAATATGTCAAAAGGTGTGATAGCTGCCAAAGAGTAGGGAAACCTACCCTTTCAAATGAAATGCCATTGCAAACACAGGTACTCATTGAACCCTTTGAAAAATGGGCTTTAGATTTCATTGGACCTATTAATCCACCATATAAGCAAAAGAAGTATATATTGGTTTGTATTGATTATGTTACTAAATGGGTAGAAGCCAAAGCATTAGTATCTGCTACTGAAAATTCAGTTGTTCATTTTATTTATGAGGATATTTTTACTCGCTTTGGTGTTCCAAGAGAAATTGTGACAGATCAAGGAAGCCAATTCACATCCAACTTGGTGGAGAAATTGATGGAAGAATACAAAATCAAGCACAAAAGATCTACTCCTTACCATCTGCAAGCAAATGGTCAAGTGGAGTCCACAAACAAAGTTCTTGAAAGTATCATCACCAAAACTGTTCATCTACATAGAAGAGATTGGGCAGAAAGGCTTCCAGAAGCCTTGTGGGCCTACAGAACTACATGGAGGAATACAACAGGACATTCTCCCTATGAACTTGCTTATGGGAAAGAAGTCTTGCTCCCCATTGAGTTCCAAGTCAAGACCTTCAAGATAGCAGTTCAGTTGGGGATGGACTTATCAGAAGCCCAAAAGCATAGAATGGAGCAATTGAATGAGCTAGATGAAATGGGACGAAGAAATTTTAGAAGCTATTCTAGTTTCTGTAAAGCTAAATGGCATGACAAGTACATCAAAGAGAAAGAGAAGTTTCAAGAAGGATATTGGGCATTGTTATTTGATTCCAAGTTTAAATATTTTCAAGGAAAATTTGAGACTCATTGGCTTGGGCCATATGAGATTGACAAGATCTTTAGCAATGGAGCGGTAAGAATCAAGACCATTGATGAGTTTCAAACTCCTCTTATTGTGAATGGCCAAAGATTGAAAGTTTATCATAAGCCACTCTCAAAAGAGGATTTTGTCAAATGTTTCAAAAAAATTCTTGCAATCGAGTGGTATAGAAGAATTCTTCTTCTCCACGGCCTAGATTTTGTTGTTTTTGTTGGCAATATGATGCAAAGTGTTGTCCTTGATGGCAACCCATTGAATAAAGATGAAGACATGCGACTATTGACATGTGTTGTCCTTGATGGCGAACCACCTGATGAAGTTATTCTTGACCTGTTGGACTTGGTAAATGATGTTTGCTAGCCATATGATGCTGAGTGTTATCCTTGAATGGCATCCCACTTGATGAAGATGATGGAAACTTACTTGATGAAGTTGTGCTTAATAGAATATGTTCTTGATGAAGTAAATCTGATGTATCTACAGTGTGTACAGAAGGCAATGAAGAAAGGAATTCAACATGTGCTAAATCTTGATGAAAAGAGTATGTCTCTAGGCATACGCGGATCTGCCTAGGGGAAGTCGCGTATGCACGCGGGAATAAACGTTCCAAGTCGCGTATGGGAAAAAGCGCTCTTAAAAGTGCAAAACCAGGGGTAACCACCATGGAATTGACCCATTGTATTGGGTAATGATTCGTCTAAATGACCCCGTCCAGGAATACCATCGGAAGTAATGTAGTTTTGGGCTCATGGTATTGAAAAAGGGGCTCATGGTATTGAAAAAGGGTAAACCTATATAAAGAGAAGAAATTCATTATGCAAATCATGAGTGTGGGTTCAAGATGTCTGAGCTTGAATGAATACTTCTCTGTGAAGTATATCTGTATGGAAAGGGTAAAGGTTGGATAATAGATCTGAATCTATGATGCACCTATGAAGAAATGATGAAGCGGAATATCTAGATCTGGAATGTATTTGTATCTGCTAGATATGTTTATGGAAGGCTTAGATCTGAGATGAGGCGAACATCTGTCTGAAGTAAAAGGGTAAATCTGAACTGAATATCTGATCTGAAGAAGTATGCTGCTCTATAATAGTTGAAGATCTATACGCTAGTTCGCCGAAGAGGAAGCGCGTATATACGCGGCTTCGCTGAAGAGAAAGCGCGTATGCGCAATGAAATGAGCTCTATAATATGTACAGAGGTATACGCTGGTTTGTGTGAACGGAAGCGCGTATATACGCGACATCAGTGAAAGGAAAGCGCGTATGCAAACTAGGGTTTGCTGAAGTCTGTGGTAAGAAATGTCTGATCTGTTCTGCTGGTTTACTGATATCTGTCAGTGAGTTATATGTATCTGTTTCATGGTTGATTGTGCTTAAAAGTTGGAAAGGGTCCAGTCTGAAAATATGATGAAACGTGGCCTGCAAGTGGTGTCCTAAAGGAAGCTTTGGATCCAGTGTGAAAATTGATGAAACGTGGTCCATAGAGGTGCTGAGGGTTGTAGCCTTCAGTCAGGGGGTTGTAGCTCCCTTCCAGGTGAGGCTGGTAAACGAGATCGAGGGGTCGTAGCTCCCTTCCAGGAGAGGCTGGTAAACGAGTCAGGGGGTTGGAGCTCCCTTCCAGGAGAGGCTGGTAAACGAGCGCAGGTGGGTGCCTGCGTGCTGGTCAAGTCTGCGCCAGCACATATGTTGTAAGATGTTTTCTCTATAATAAAATATTGAAGGCTGAGCAACTGCAGCGGTGGTTTTCTCCCGATTTGGGTTTCCACCTAAAAAATCCTGGTGTTCATGTGTGATGCTTTATGTGATGGTTATTCTGGTGTTACTACACATGTTTACTGTTAACTTAACTTCAGATGAATGAATATTACAAAGAACTAAGTTAATAAATATCTGCATATTTAGATCTCTGCTAATACGCAAGTTGTATGAAGGATATCCGCGTGTATACGCGAGTTTACTAAAGGAAAGTAGCGTATGGGTTTTAGAGAGTGAAAAAGTAAAAAGTTTTGAATATGCAGTAAATACTGATTCACCCCCCCCCTCTCAGTATTTTTCCCAACAATTGGTATCGGAGCAGGTCCTTGTGCAGAAGCTTGATCGCTTGAAGGAGATCCGTCACAATGGGAAGTCAAGAAGGAGTGATGTCTATAAAGCCACCTCTATTCAATGGAAGCAATCTGATATTCTGGAAGGTACGAACAAAAGCATATCTGCAAAGTCTTGGTGCAGATGTATGGGCAATCGTGGAAGAAGGTTATCAATACCCGGCAAGTATTCCTACTGATGCAGCAGAAAGGAAGAAGTATGAAATCAATGCCAAAGCGGTGAATGTCTTATTAGGAAGCATGTCTGAATCAGAATTTGCTAAAGTGATGCAGCTACATTCAGCAAAAGAAATATGGGACAAAATCATTCTGAGCTATGAAGGAGATACAAAGGTAAAAAGTGCAAAACTCCAAACTCTTAGAATTGAATATGAAAATTTGAAGATGCATAGTGATGAAAATGTTGCCAGTTTCTTTCTTCGTCTAGATGATATTGTAAATCGGATGAGAAATTTGGGTGAAACCATAACCGATACTACTCTGGTGGAAAAATTCTTAAGATCCTTGACTTCAAAATTTGACTCTAAAGTTTCAACTATTGAAGAAAGGCAAGATCTGCAAACTCTTACTATTGTTCAATTACATGGTATTCTGACTGCTTTTGAAATGAGACAAGGAGGTCCGTCTCAAATCAAAGAAGCTGCTTTTAAGGTATCTGCAAGAGGAAAAGAAAAGGAAGTTGTCAAAGAATCCAACTATATATCTGAAGAAGAAGAAGCGAATTTTGTGAGAAAGCTCCAACTAGGTACTGGAAGATTCAAAGGTAAGCTTCCCTTCAAATTTTTTGAGTGTGGAAAAGTTGGTCACTATGCTGCTAAATGTCCTTATAGAGAAAAACGTGGTAAAGGGAAACAATTTGAAAAGAGGAAGAGTTATTATGCAAATGAAGATGATGATGAAGTGTCTAGTGAAGATGAAGAAGATTCTGATCATGATATTAAACTGCTCATGGCAAAAGAATCTAGAGAAGAAAAGGATATTTTTGTGGATGCTCTGGAAGACAATGATATTTTTGAAGAAAACAATCAACTCAAAGTAAGCCTAGAAGAAAATAACATAATCTTAGAGACTCTTGAAAATAAGCTTGAAGAAAAGAAAAAACGCATTGAGGAATTGGAGTGTGAAGTAGTAAGTCTAAGGAAAGATAATGAGAAAGGAAAAACTCTCAATCTTAGATTTGCTAAAAGTTCAGAAACCTTAGATGGAATTATCAATGCTCAACGTTCTCCTCTCATAAAAACAGGTCTTGGATTTATTGGAGAATCCTCTCAGGTTTCAGCACCAAACTATCTAAAGGCAGCAACTACTGGTTTACAATATTCCTCCTCTCAACAAGGAAGCAAGGATTCTTTACAGGTAAAGCAGGATCATCGCACTTCAAGGAACACTGACAGGAATAACTTTCAAAGGAGCTCCAACCAGCAGGTAAATTCAAATAGAAGATTTCGTAATTACAAAAATGGCTATTTCAATGGAAAATGTTTTACATGTCACAATTTTGGTCATAAAGCTGCTCAATGTGTTGCTTACAAAACTATCATGACAAGAGAAGCAAGAAAGAAAAGGTTGGATACTGAACCAAAGAAGAATACCTATAAAAAATTTTCTCCTCTTCAAAATGAAGTTGAATGTGCTTATTGCAACAACTTTGGTCATGAAGAATCTGAATGCAGGAGCAAAGTCCAGCCAAAACAACACTTTCCCTCAAGTTCCAAAGTATGGAAAAAGAAGGAATTACAGGTTGAAAATTGTGGGATAGCATTATTTGCAGAAGGTGAAGAAAATCAATGGTACATTGATAGTGGATTCTCAAGACACATGACAGGTGACAAAAGCAAACTCCTTACATATAATGCTCTAGAAAAGGAAAAGAAAGTAACTTTTGGAAATGATTCTCCTGCTGTAATTAAAGGAAAAGGGTCCATGTTTCTAAAAGAAAAGGTGAAGGCTAAGGATGTCATGTATGTGGATGGATTAAGGAATAACCTGTTAAGTGTAAGTCAAATGTGTGATCAAGGAACAGAAGTGGTCTTTAGTTCAAAAGAATGTGTGGTTCGTGATCTTGATACAGGTAAAATCATTATAAAAGGAAAAAGAAATCCAAGCAACCTGTACGTACTGAACGGCATAGATCAATGTTACTTGAGCAAGTCTTCAAAAAATTGGCTATGGCATAGAAGGTTGGGGCATCTGAGCTTCTCTCAAATCAACAAAGCAAGCAGACTTCAAGCGGTTCGTGATCTTCCCAATGTTAATCTTCCAGAAAGTATCATATGCAAATCTTGTCAATTTGGTAAGCAGACCAGAGTACGATTTAATGCCAAAGAAGGATCATCAAGTAAGCCTCTTGAACTCATTCATACTGACATCTATGGACCTATGAGGAAAAATTCATTACGTGGGGAAGAATACTATATCTTATTTATTGATGACTACTCTAGAATGTGTTGGATCGGGTTCATTAAACACAAAGATCAAGCATTTGAAAAATTTCAGAGCTTCAAAGCTTTGGTAGAAAATGAATTAGATCTAAAAATCAAGTGTCTTAGATCTTATCGAGGAGGAGAATATTCATCAAATGAATTCTTTGAATTTTGTGAACAACATGGCATAAAAAGACAATTCTCTGTAGCAGGCACTCCACAACAAAATGGTGTAGCAGAAAGAATGAATAGAACAATTGTTCAAATGGCTAGAGCTATGCTAGCTGATTCTGGCATTTCTAACATGTTCTGGAGTGAAGCAACATTTATAGCTGTTAACATTCTCAACAAGGCTCATGTTCGGGTAAATAGTGACAAAACTCCATATGAACTCTGGTATGGTAATTCTCCCACTGTGAAGCATTTTAGAGTTTTTGGAAGTAAATGCTTTATCAAAAATAATGATGAAAAGCTTGGCAAGTTTGAATCTAGATCAGATGAAGGGATATTTCTTGGTTACTCATCTTCAAGCAAAGCATACACATGTTACAATAAAAGGCTTCGAAAGATTGTTGAATGTATTGATGTTGTTATTGATGAGTCTCCTGCAGCTCCTAAAGAAGAAAAACAAACAACAAAAGAAGATGATAGTGACATATGGCCTTCTACATCAAATGGAAATGATATAGATAGTGGAT